>WAAD01027748.1:810772-967534 GCA_013389945.1 Fregata magnificens
AGCCTTGCCTGGTCCTGCTCCCCAACCCCACCAGCTCTACTACCCAGCCCCAGCAGCCCTGCTCCCCAACCCTGCCAGCCCTGCTCCTCAACCCTGCCTGGTCCTGCTCCCCAACAGACCTGCTCCCCAACCCCACCTGGTCCCGCTCTCCAACCCTATCTGGTCCTGCGCCCCACCAGCCCTGCTCCCTAACCCCACCAACTCTGCTCCCCAGCGCTGCCAGCCCTACTCCCTTATCCCACCTGGTCCTGCTCCCCGCCAACTCCTGTTCCCTAGCCCCACCTGGTCCTGCTCCTTAACCCCACCAGCTCCTGCTCCTTGCCAGCCCCTGCTCCCCAACCCCACCAGCCCTGCTCCCCAACTCCATCTGGTCCTGCTCCCTAACCCTGCCAACCCCTGCATCCTGCCAGCCTCTGGTCCCCAACCCCACCACTCCTGCTCTCCAACTTCACCTGGCCTGGCTCGCCAAGAGTGCCAGCTCTGCTCCCTGACCTCGCCATCCCTGCTCCCCGTCACCCCTGGCTCCCCAATCCTGCCAGCCCTTGCTCCCCACCAGCCCCGCACCCTGCTGGTCCAGCTCCCCGGTGCCATCCGCCTGTGCTCCCCAGCCTTGCCAGCCCTACTCCCCAACCCCGCCAGACCCTGCTCCCTGCTCCCACCAAGCTCTGCTCCTTGACCCTGCCAGCAGGACAACGTGCTCCTGAGTGGCTCTCGGTGTAAAAGTTAAGGTTTACATAAGTGGATACAGTGAATCATAAAATCTCCCCATGAATGTAACTGCTTCTTATAATACCAGTGACATATGCTTACCCCATAAATCTGTCAAAGTTAATGGATTCAGTATTTCTAATGGCACTGGCTGAGCAGGTAACAGTGACATCAGAGGTCAGGATTGCTATGATATAGACTCAGCAAAGTATCTGCTGTATAGCACATACGCTGCATACACATATGCCCCATACATGTGTATGCCACTGCCCTCCCTACCAAACGCTCGCTGGGATTGCACAGGGTGTGCTCCCCGCAGGGCTGCCACCCTCTGCGGCCCCCGGTGTCCTCGGGGGAAGGAACTGCACCTCCTGTGGTATCTGCCTTCATAAGGATGGATCCTCTTCATCATTCACCATATCCATAAAGCAATGACTTCATTAATAAGTATTGTATAGAGACTGTACATTCAATGTTTGAAGTTACATGGCAGAAAATAAATGCTGCCAAAGAGTAATTCAGCAATGAACTCGCAGGGAGCACTAGGCACAGACACATTTTAAAGATTCAGTAAATCTGAATCTTTGTGGCATTGAAAGTTAATGTTTTTTCTGTGCTCACAGAGCTCCAAACATGGCAAGTAATCTTATTCTTGCATACTTCCGTGATATATATATCAAAAGGCAGGTGGAAATAGCCAAAACACACAGAACTTGGGCGTATTTTCCTTTCTAATATGCATATTCTCTATCAACTACTTTATCATGTAAATTAGTTGACCTGGAAGGGCTCAAATTCCTTGTAATAGAAAATGTTTGCATTGATAAAACTCTCACAAGGCTAAATCATGGTTTTAGGAATAGGAAAATATAATCTCCTCAGACAAACTGAAGAGGAGCTGACCATATGTTTAAATAATGAACCGTACTGTGTTATTGTAATGTGTTCTCCTGCTCCAAGACTTCTCAGTAAGCAGGATCATGGCATGCAACCATGGCGTGAGCTACGTGTGCATTCCTGCAGCAGGAGAAGGAATAGGCTCACTGTGGCACTAGACCCTAATTTAAGCCATTTGGGGATTTCCAGCCTTGCCCAGGGTCAGGGTTGCAGGACCTGCTGCCCCTATCGCTTCACTTCAAGTCTTCACCTCCAAAAGAACCATCAGGGCAATGCAAGACCAAGAGCAGAAATCTACGCTTGATATGGAAGGACTTATTTTCCCCGAAGCTGAGGAAGGGTCCAGGCTATTCCCTTACTTTGTAATCTGAGTTTTGTGTAATAAAAGGGGGAAAAAAACCCAAAACAATCAAGGAAAGATATCGGATATTACGGAGAACAATGTCAATTATGAAAAAAGGAAACTTCAGGGCTTAGGTATAGAGTGAATGGGTTTGGTACGAGGCTACTGCCAGCTCCAAATTATTTAAATTTTTATTTTTAATTTTTAGAAGATGAGATAAAAATACAATGAAAGTCTTATGCATTCTAAATGTTTTTTTAGAATTTTTAGCATAGTAGATCTGGACAGTTGTGCAAAATGACCCTTCCTTCCCACTGGTGTTTTGCAGCGTGTGAGCTGCCCTTCTGCTTCGGTTCAGTGAGGCTACCTGAAGGAAGCCTGTGGACAGTGGGGATCCTTTCAGGCTGAAGTGTGGTTTACTCATGTGAAAATATGAGTATTACCACTTACTTAGGCCTTTCCAACAAAAACATTTAGAGGACAATAGATTAGCGATTTAAATGCAGATGTTTTGAAAACTGCCACTTAAAATATCTCTAGTCATTTCAATGCCAAAGACACAGTAAAGTGATAGTAAACAGTTCTTGCTAAGTATCCTTTTAAGGAAAAAAAAAAGGTGAGATTTGCTACTGCTCAAAAGCTGCTTAGTGCCCAGTCTAGAAGAAGTGTATTTCCATATAAAAGCACTGTTAACTTTTCTTTCAGAACTTGCTTTTTCTGACACTACGCCTGCACATTTCCACTGGCCTGCCCACAGCTCCATCTGGGTCTTCGGACCCAGGGAAAGATGCATCAACTGCATCCTTGGGCACCTCTTCTTAAATTCTGAAGTGTCTTTTTGTTTTGACTAATCTAAATGTTTTTTCACTCATTTTCTTAAGGAAATGAGTCTTGTGAAGTGAGGGTCTGATGGTGTGCCTCCCTCCAGGTGCCTGCATGTCTTTCAGCTTCTCCACGCTCCCTGCCCTCCTTCCTTGGTCATTTCTGAATCTGCTGGTGAGTTTTAGCTCAATTTGCTCGGCCGGTCAGTATGTCAAAGATACCACATTCGTAGGAGTTTCAAGAAATTAGACAGTCAAGTAGAAGAAAAGACACTATCCTCCTCGACAGAAGGGAGACAGCCCGAGCACAACCCTTCTTAGAAACTTGGTAACTGTCTCCTAAGCCACTTTCTAAGTGACCCAGTCTGAGACCAATCAACCTGGAAACCCCAGTTTGTATCAAACCAGCCCTCCCTGGGAAGGTGCACCTCTCCTAACTGCCTGTTTGTTAACTTGTTGTGACTATTTACAAATAAATTGTGAAAGCACTACGATTCCACAGATGAGTTTGAATTTGCACCAGGTGTTTTTGAAAAACAGCATGTAAAATTAAAGTACATACTCCAAGTCCCTAATGAAATGTTGTAAGATACACAGCTATCCAAAAATAACAGTCAGATTTAAAGCCAATTAGAAGTTGCTCTTCTACGAATGTAATAACTTTCTGTGCGAATGATCTTAAAAGGGAATAACATAGATTTTTTTAACTTTCTGAATAGTTAATATTCATTGATATATACCAGATTAATCACATTTGAATATTTTAAAATTAACAGTACATTTTGATACTGATAAGGGAAAACACACTTTATAGCAGAACCCAACACAGACCTCTGGAGAAGGAGCAGCTCCTCCCTTCCTGACGCAATGCGCCACCTTCCACCCTGCTCAGTGGTCCTGCAGCATCAGCCCCTGCAGATGGCACAGCCAATGCTGCATTCGATATAGCACGATATACGAGAGTACAATACACTTTCGATAGCCCGTGATGCTTCGGTGCCAGTGCTGCCTGCAGCAGCAGCATTTGCTTCTGCAGAGGTGGCAGCGTGGGGCATAGGAAGGGGCTGGAAGCGATGGTATGGTTAAAATGCAAATGGAAGAATGGAGGAACCCGACAAAAGCAGGGGGAGAAGAAAAAGAAGTGTCAGAGGAGAAAGATGAAGTGCATCGGGATTCTCTCGCTGAGTGGTATTTACTGTCACTACAGGGATTCAAATAAACAGTAAACAGAAGTTTAGATGCTGCATGACATGTTCTTTCCCTGAAGCCAAGGTGACTGTCCCACTGATGTCAGGAGTGCAACACCCTCTGCCAGAAACACTCTTAAACCTTCTCCACTCACAGACTTCGATAACCTTCCTGGTACAGCTGATGCACATGGTCACTTACGGAAGCAGTCCTACAGTTTCTGGATATGGTCTCCTGGAATACTATATGACGCGCCTTCAACTGTATCATGTTTCAGTTTATATTTGGGTGTTGCATAACCAAGCCCTTACCCGTAAAATTATAACTGGCATTTCTGTCATTTTTTCTAGTGCCCTACGTGAAATCATTTCCAAGACAGAATAAAGAACTAATTAACGAAAGGAGTTCGTTTCAGTTTTCAAATATTAAATGGTGTTTGTGCACGGCTTTCGATCCTGATGGCAATTTAGCAGGAACTGAGGTGACATTTCGTCACAAGACCTGATGTGCTGCCAGTCCATCAGAGGACAGACTGGCCGAGCCCTCAGAAGCAGCACACGGTTTAATATTTTTCCATGGGCACTTAAAATGCTTTAACGTACTTAAATGCAATTCATTTATGTGCCAGTATTTTGCAACAACTACATTTTTGGTATTTTTTGCCATCTACTTCTTTTTCGCCTCTGTAAGATAATGGAACATACAGTATCTCTCACTAGAGAAGTGACTTAGCAACCCATTTTTAGAACCTTTTTCCCATTTACTGACTTAGCCATGCTATTGTTTTCTCACATAGAGACCAATGAGAGCTGGTAATGAATACGGACTTGAGGCTTTTTTTCTTCTTGAATACTTGAAAAGTGAAAGGTTTTGGAGATCATCCTCCTTCCTGGGAGTGGTTCAGCATAAGAGCAAATATGCACTTCATCAGAAGGCCTATGATGTGTCGCATATGAAAAGGGGGCTTAATATGATGAACTCTTGCCTGACGCTCCCCCAGCAGCCCCGTCTGGACCACGCTTCTCTGCAGCACCGAGCTACAGTCCCTCGCCTGCTGCACGGCTGTGCATGCAAGCCCCCGTGCTCGCCCTCACCACTGGCCAGGATATCTCTGAGCACGAGGCCAATGTTATCAGCAGCTGCAGCCACGCCGTCTGGTTCCTCTCTTAACCCACAAACTCACTGTCCCCCATCCTGTTATCCAAACGCACCAAGCCCCACGAGGCAGCAAGGCAGGATGGTGGGGCAGAGACCATGGTCCCCAAGCTGCAGGAGTGAATGGTAGCTTTGCCCTTGACTTACGCAGGAGACAAATCAAGTTAGGAAACATTTTGAAACTAGATCCAAATGCCAAAATTCAAAGTGAGTTTTTCTCTCTCCTGATTCCCTCATGATTCTCTCTTATCACCCTAGTCCCTTTTAAATAAACACATTAAGACACAGCATGTCTTGCTTCTGGCAGAAAGTGTGAAGGCTAAGAAGTTTTAAGAGTGGCCAAAATACCAGATCCCAAACAGGTGAGTTTAACAAGTTGGAGAGGAGTTGCAGTTCTCTTTTTTGCTCAGTAGAATATTGCAGGTGCCAAATAACTAAGTTTTCCATGATCTAGCAGGCTAATATTACTAACAGGTTTCTATCTTGTGAACAGATTGACCAATTTGGCAGGCGAGAAACGTTGAATGCAAATATTTGCAGACATTTTCACAAACTCAGCTCTCCTCAGCTCTTAAAGATCAAATTATGGACTGACTGTACTGATAAAAGACTTAATTCCTAATTCCACAAAGAAAAGAAATAGTTACTTCTGATGGATTGTAACTTCGCGTGTAAACCTCAGGCATATAGAGCTTAAGACTCAAAACCCCCGAATAGCCTCTATCAAAAAGGGGTGCTTTCTGTGCCAAAAAATTCAAAGAGAAACTTTTACAATGAAGGGTAAAAAGCAAGCCATTGCAGCTCACAGCAGCCTTCTCAACTTTAACACAGTATATCCTATTCCACATGCAAAGCCACTTGTTTACAGTGTCAGTAAGACATCTTCTGGGTTATTTACTTTTAATTGCATCCTGGCTGCAGTAAATTGGAGCTATTTATAATTATAAACTTCTTTAACATTTGAGGCTGTCCTTCCCACAAGCACTCTGTGCTCAGCTCCAGCCTGCCTTCGTAGCAGCAATTCATCTGAGACTTGAGGAACAGCCGCTGAGGTCACCAAAGTGCCCATTTTCCAGTGATTCCAGTTGATTAAATAAAAAATATTATCACTCTATCTTAACCTTACCTCAATAAGAATTCAGATTCAGGATCAAGTCTGCTCATTTAAAAGTAAAATTAATAAGAGCAGTTGCTCACTTTTGCCTTGGAAAGGCTTTAATACTGGATCTGTTCCCAAATCCAGTATGTACAACGTGGCAATAGGCAGGCACCGAAATATTCCCCGAATGTTTAACAAACTGATAAAATTCAACAAAACCAGAAGCAGACAAACATTCATAAGAAACAAAAGATTAAAATACAAGCATTACAGAAGAAAAAGCTTCCTAACTCCCACCAGTGACAGGAAAACAAATGGTCAATAATCAGTAGATTTGGTGAACTGAGCTCCACTATGGCTCTTAGGTGAGCTGGGTCTTTTGAAGTCCTCATGTCCTTGTATGGGAACATGTAAATGTTTACCCTGGTGCATGAAACCGCTTGCAGGCACTGAAAACTCTGCTTTAGGAAATGTTTGAAAGCACACTCCCAGGCTCCTAACTTGCAGAAATGCTTGAAAATAACATTAAGGGTGCAATTTTAAAATGTACATACTTCTCAGTGTGAATCCATAGGACACAACCCCTGTCTCAGAGGTTTGAGGCACATTTAAATATTTTGCTTATTTACAGATATTTAAAATCATTTACAAAGTAAAAAAAAATAAAATGAAAGCACATTCAGATATGGACATTTCTTAAAAAATGTAACAATATACATTATGAGTGTCGCTTAGAATTCATCAGAGGACTTTTAAGACAACCCATTTTTAATTATATAACATGCTATATTTATTATAGATTATCATAATTGTTGTTGTTATTATAGATGACAAAAAAGATTAAGAAGAGAAGGGAGATCCTCTAGTTAATCATGTGAATGACATATTATTTTGTGAGCGGTATAGATATCATTAATGTTTACTGAAGGCTTCATTTACATTTCTCAGTTCTTGACTACTAATGACTAAGAGCTTATATCTAAGCAAGCTGGCAGAAGTCCTCTCTGTGGGATCCTCACATACGATCTGATCCACAAAAGATTGATCCACCAGCTGAACTCATTTGTGCTTCTGCTGAGACCCATTTGATTATAAGTCCTGATGCAGGTTAGAGGAAAGAAAAAGAAAGGAGAAGGAGAAGAAGGAAAAGGGAAAAGGAAAATGAAAAGGAGAGGAAAAAAGGAAGGGTGGTCTGTGTGATTTAACAAGGTACTCATGTGGTCATGGCTTAGATAAAAGTCGCATAGATCCAGATCACCAAAGGTGATCCCTCCAGTTCCCTTCAACAGAAGAATATGGCTATTTTAACTTCAGAAAGCAAGATTAATTATATGCCCTGCAATAGTTACTAGCCAGTGTCTAGCATCACTCTAAAACCCGGGAGCATGGAGCATGTTCAGTAAAACAGGTTTATCAACAAACAACATGCCAAAACTTGATAGAATAGGGACTTGTGCAGGCTGTCAGCCATTTACCCTTTGCCTTCCCTAATGTATCTGTGGTTGCTTACAGATTGTGTGGACATGTTTACACATTTATCCCTGACAATGCCGAGTGAATAACTGACACCAAATAATTTATTTGTTTAATGTATCCTGTTACTGCATTCATGACTACCCACGAGCAGAGGGCTATTTCCTTGAATTAAGCCATTGTTCTAACAGATCCGACAAATATATTTGAGAAAATTGTTCTGTAGATGGGTTTGAAAATTCACAGGAAACAAAATCAAAGGCACAGAGCACAACTGCAGTGATTCATTTAAAATCTGCAATGAAAATGTCCAAGTCTGATAGCACCATCTTACAAACTGCAAGCACTGGGTTTTTTACCCTGTATCCTGTAATTATACGTTTCTTTTATAGATGCCCTGTATGTTTTTCAATATCCAGGGAGTCTATGGACCAGATTTTCCACGTTTTCTCAAGCACAAAAGCTAGAAATGTACCTAAAAGAAGGTATTATTGAAAAGCAAGATGTATCCAGCAGAACTACCCAATGCCACACATGCCGGCAACGCTGCCAGTGCAGGAACATGTTCCCTCTTGTAGGTTTATGGACACTTGTGCACGCCCGGTCCACTGGACCGCAGGGCTGGAATTACAGAGTAATCTAAAATCATGGGAACGACAGAGTATTGAGATGCACTTCCCCCCCTCCCCAACATTTCATTGTATGCAATGAAACTAATTATATCTTTTGCAAAGATAAGTGCAGATGTGCTAAGAAAGGCACAAAGCCCCAGCACCTGTGGAACAGGTGGAGCCAGTATGTTCTTGAGCAACTCCCCGAACAAATGGATGATCCTGTCCTTCTCCCCCCTCCCGACTGTATTTTTGGGACTCCAGTTCGACCAGTAACTCTAGCTGTCCCCTCTCACATTTCTCACACCTGCAGCTATACTGCAGCCTCCCTCTGGCATGCAAGGGAGGTGGGAGTAAGAGCGAAGGGCTCTTCATTTGCTCCCCAGCACAATGCAGCCGCACTGGGCACCAGGAGAGATGTGGAGCAGGGCCAATGGGTGCCGGAGCTCAGCCGGAGATGGGCAGGCTGCAGGCGGCGTGGGCACGGGCACTGCATGCAAACGAACAGAGAGCAGCATGTCTCGAAATAACGCTTTTAGCAAAAAGCTATTTTAGAAACATGGACTTTTCTGTTACCCAGCGCTAATACATGAGATGTGGTAAGAGAGGCCAGGGTAGCAAAACCCCTGCAAAGAGAGATGATGGGATTAACTGGAGGAAATCCAGCTGTGGGGGAACGCAGACAAAATCTTAACACAGGCTCAAAAGCAACAGAAACAATGGAGTCTGTCTTCAGAGATGATAGAGGAAGATAGAGACAAAAAAGTGAAGTGAAAGCTTTCTACTGCTAATTGCGAAAAATGCCAGGAAATGAGTGAGATGCTGCTGCCAGGAATAACGCTTGTGATACTGAAATTGTTGATGAAAGTGTTTGACATGTGCTACAACCTCAGGCAAAATAAGGCCAAGATTTTGGGGGCCATTTTTCTTTTTTTGGGGNCGACGAGCAGAAGAAATGAACTCTTCTGTTCTGTAAGGAGTCTGGCATTATAAGTTCCTTAATTAAAGACAGGTCCTTTCTGGGACACACCATTTCAGCTGCCCAGAAAGGCTGCTGGGAAAACTCAGCCCCTAGAAAAACGGCTCCAAAATTGCTGAAGATGCCAAGGCAATGATTAAAACAGTACCCGCCAAGAACGTCGGGGACACATTCAGGTTCAAACTGGAGGACTCCAGGGAGCAATCAGAGACGCCTCACCAAGCAAAGGCACAGGGACCGCAGAAAGCAATATCAAAGGGAGAAAGAAAAACCTCCTGCCTGTAGGGAACGACACAAGACCAAACCGCTTCACATCCCCTTGCTGCAGCCATCCCAAGAAGGAAGAAGCCACAGCTCACTTAACCACCGAAGCGGAGGCTTCCAGTGACAGGAGGAATGGCTGCAGCGTGACTCGGCCACGACGTGAAGCACAGGAGATATCTCCTAGTCACTCGACTGCCATAGTAGCAGTGATGTTTCTGAGTCAACAGCCAATGCGCTCACCGCCCGATCACTCAGCCAGCTGCAATGTAATTTGAGCAACACCAATAAGCAGTAATATTAGCCTAGAGAAATGTCACTGGTGGGGAGGGCTCATCTGAGCTATCTTTAGCTGTCTAAAAGTTAATCACCTAAGCTCCCTGCACAGGCAGTGGAAAGTAGCTGGGACCTCCAAGGGGTGATCCTGGTCTATTCTCAGCATGACTGCTGCGATGGGCTGAATCACCCTCCAGCGGTGCCTGTCCTTCTCCATTAACTGCAGAAGGCACCTCTCTACCGCCGAGTCACAGAAACTGGCTGGAAGGGACCTCCAGAGGTCATCTGCTCCAGCCTCCCACTCAGAGCAGGACCATCCCCAGCTAATCAACAACATCAGCCTGATGCTCAAGTTGCTGTAGGACACTGACAGACACCCCACGCCCTTCCTGTCATCAGCCACCAACTGGACACGCAGCCTTCATCACCACCCTTAGAGCCTGGTGGTCGAGCAATATCCAGCCCTGTCAACAGTTTGTTTGTCCAGCCAATGCCGCCTCAGCTTCCACGTGGAAATGCTGTGGGAAACAGTGCCAAAGTGCTCATTGCAGCCAGGTATACCCACTCACAGCTCCCGCCATGTCCCCATAGCCAGGCCATCCCCCTAGCCCTTGGAGAAGGAGGTCGGAACTTTAAGGCACAATTTGCCCTTGGCAAATCTGTGTCTACCATTCCCGATTTACTTTCTTGTCCTTCGCCTGTTTGGAAACAGACTCCAGTGGACACCCTCAGTGACCTCTCCAGTGTCTGAGAAGAGTCTGACTAGTTCCCCAGATCCCTTTCGCCTTTCTCAAAGACAGACCTTTTTCCTGTTGTCACAGACCTTCCCAAGCACCACAATTTTTCATGGAGGACTCACAGTGACCTTACAGTCACATCATCCAGCTTTTCCAACTTGAATCCTGTCCAATGCTGTGGACTTGAACACATCCACCTCCTCTAGGTTGCCCCTAACCTGCTGCTCCCTCGTTGCTTCCCATCCCTCTCCTTCCCAAGCAGGCTGCTGGGCGCTGGGGCCTGGGCACAAGGCTCTGTCTCCGAAGACTGAGACAAAAAAGGCACCGAATACTTCAGCCTTTTGTGTACCAGTTGTCATTAGGCTGTTTTCCCCATAGATAAACATTTTTTCTGAACTTTCTTTCCCTACTCCATACCCATGTTGGAGTCCCCTCGCTAGCCACAGCTCCGTCAGCCTTTGGTCTGCTCAACTTCACTCCACATGCCCAAACAGTGCTTTTACATCCCTCCCTTGTTACCAGTCCTTTTCACTCTTTGCCTGCTCTCTTTTTGCACTTTGACTCGCTACGAAGCTCCTCGCTTGATCGAGCTGGCTTCTGCTGAAATTCCTGATCTTCCTGCATAACAGGATGGTTTGCTCCCGAGCTTGCAATATGTTTTCTTCAAAAACCAGTCACTATTTAAGATTGGTCTATAATTTTTAGGTGGGTGAAGTTAGGTGAAATTAATCTTATGACAATGACACAGTCTTGAGACCAAGCAGTAAATGGAAGCCCTCAGCAGCAAACAGAAGAGTTTTTGCAGAGCCCTGGTGCTCGGCAGCCTGTCCCCCTCAGCCTTGCTTTGATCCCAACTCCTGCAACCCATCCCAAGGTGAGCAGCAGGAGATCAGTCATGGGGGCCCAGCCACTGTTTTGAGGCAAAAATGAAACATTTCAAGGAAACTCATACCAAGAGGTCAGCCTGGAGCGAGAGCCAAGCCCTGATGAAGCCAGTTAAGTCAGAACTAGACAAACCTGTAAAACTCCTGATTATACCTACCAGTACTGGTGTGCAGGCTGGCTGGGGTGGATCACCAGCCAGGTCATGAGAATCAGGTCACCGAGGACCCATGCGGGCTGGTAACTCACTGAACAGACCACTGACTGTTAGCAGTAACTAGGCAATTGCTTACCAATTAGTCTAGAGTAGGGTGATCACAGTTTATTATCGCGGGAGCTGGAGAAGTCACTCAATTTTGCCAGGCTTTGTGGCAATAACTGCGGGTGCCCACAAGGAGCACTTATCATTAGAGTTTGTCCTCTAATGTCAGTGTCCAGGGTCCCCTAGGTTGGGCAGCAGGGTACAAAATGTACCAAGAGCATCGCTCCTTCTAGGACAGGATGATGACATGGAAGAGGCAACCAACGGCTGAGGGACCCGCCTGGGATAATCTCAGCAGTTCAGCCTGGGTGTAGTGCCGGGCTGAGCACAAGAAGCTGAAGCTCTGAACTGAAAGAGTCAGTTGGGGGGGGTACAGCTGTAGTTTTTCAGGGACTGCTGATGGGAGAGCCTGTGATATCCCCACAGACACCTTAAAAAAAGACTGGAAAAGAATGAAGAAAACAGGGAGAGGACGGTCCTCAAGTATTGCCTTGCAAAGAACTGGATTTACCACGTTGCTCAGAGAGAAGGACCAGAGGTTCAGTGGGCATTGCAGCAGAGCGCAGAAGATGTCTCGTCATGGATCTTCATTCCTGCAGAGTAACTAATACTAACATCTCTCTTCAGCTGAGATGGAGCATTGGAAACCACTTGGAAAGGACTAGCTAATAAAAAGACAGGGTCCTGAATTAAACTAAAAAAGTACTCTTACATTTATTTTGTGTGTTTACATGTGTCAGATATGCATGCACTCTAAAACAGCTGTGTAAACCTCAACTTTAAAAATGCTACAGTATAAAGATTAAAGATCAAGATTCCCAAAGCAAAGTTAAGACTGTACCTTTTGCATGACAGTGAGGTGCAAAAATGAGGCATAAACACTAAGAACACCTTAAGGTGGCTAATAGAAGCCTATGAAGCTTCCCAGAGAGGTAATTTCGCATCTGAAGATAAGCCTAAAGGTTTACTCTGAAATGCTAACGAGCAAGGAAAACTGGAGAAGTTCTGAAGAAGAATTTAGATTGGAGATGCAATCTCATTGTAGGGTGGGATGGAGTGTTTTACCACAAGGTGGTCCCCGTTTCTGCAGGGTCCCTCCCCTCCACGGCAGCCACACAGAGTGAGCAATACAGCATAGCTGCCACAAATCAGAGGGGTAAGTGACAGTGCTTTTATGGTGCCAAATGGAAGTAACAAAATGCAGGAAGCATCTTGTCAGATGTCACTTAGCAGTGATATCACAGGGGAATCTGGGAACGGGATTTGCCTGCATAGTAGGAATTCCTCAGTCCACGGAGAGGGAGAAGCAGAAATGGCAAGAGGGGCAGAATCTAATCTTGGCCTGTCGAATGAACGGGAAAGATTGCTCAGTTCCAACTTTATCTCGGGGAGCAAACACACAGTTTGGCACATTATCATTTTACTGACCAGGCTTGATTCCTTGTTGCCCTGTAGGACTCCTACCTTAATCACAAGACAGGAGGAAAAATACAACGCAAGAGAGTACCTCTCCTACGCAGGGTCTAACAAAAAAAGGGCAAAAGACTAACAGTGCACTTGAAGGAGAGAGCTACAAGGAGAACGCTGAAAATGATTTTTTAGATGATGTTTCGTAAGGAAATAAACACATACCTCAAACACATTTCTGAAGACAGATCACAATTACCAAGGTTCTTACAAATGTTTAAATTAAGTGAATCCCCACCACACCTTTACTCAACACGCTCCTCAAAGTGCAGCGAAAGCAGCCCAGAGAGCTGCAGGCTGGGGATGGAGATGACCATTGGTTTCGATGGGCTGCGGAAGGAAGCCTCTAGCCCAGACCTAGAGCTGAGCCCAGGGATTGAAATCCCAATCCCAACTCCCTGTAAATCATGGGACGCCCAGATTGTGATTTTGTTTCTCTAGTTAAACAAGGAAAGACTGGATCACAGTAAGATGAACATTTTATTGTGTGAGTAGAAATGTTTTCTTTGTGAGCACACGGCGTGCATGTGAATGCACGAGTGTGAGAAAGACACTGAAAAATCAGGATATGATTATGAAATTACCTAGCTACCCACTTAGGATTTACCTGTGCCGTGCAGTGTATTATCTCATTTGATACATGTGGGCTGGCTCGGAGAGGGCTGGTAAGCTTGCACGTGCAGGGAAACCAACTTGGATCCTGGAAGCAACATGGTTGTGCTAACAAGGCACTCCACCTAAACTAATTAGCCCTGCCTTTCAACAGGCTTAATTAGGTGGGGCACCATCCTGTGCTGTTGTGGCGAGACGGCTTCCGGTTCTGGAGCTGGCTCATCCACAGCCAGCCTGAGAACTTCTGCACTTCACTACCTGCTGCCATGCACTGACGACGTGTGCATTGGAGCTGGGGCTCTTGCCCATGTCAGCCCACAGCTGAGCCCAGGGGCAGTGCCTCCTGAGCTGTCTTTCTGTGCATGTATCTATGCAAAACCGCGTGCCTGCGCCCTTGCTGCTGCACTGAAAACTCCTCTGAGAAACCACGAGCTGAGTCTCACAACAGGCCTAAGACAAGGAAGGAACTATCTAGACAGACCACAGCAATGACTTTAATTCAACAAAGGGGGAAAAAAAACCCCCAAAACATGAAAGATTTAAGGGACTAACCATACTCTATTTCACTCTTTAATAAGAGTTTTGCAAACCACAAACAAAAAGGTCTGCATTTGAATCTGCCACAGAATTCAGATGTTACTTTCATCCACATACCCATCTGTAGCCATTAAATCAGGTTTTGAACCGGGTTAACCTGGAGATAATAAAACTTATGGTCTAAATATTCTGTAAAGAGTGAAAGTCCTTTGACTG
The DNA here is from genome assembly GCA_013389945.1 of Fregata magnificens. Classification (NCBI taxonomy): domain Eukaryota; kingdom Metazoa; phylum Chordata; class Aves; order Suliformes; family Fregatidae; genus Fregata; species Fregata magnificens. The sequence continues at coordinate 825,297 of WAAD01027748.1, forward strand.
TGGTGAAACAAATACCGGGGTAGGAAATGGAAGAGGAACCTCAGGAACAAATCCTGGAAGTACAAAGTACAGTGCCGATCTACCTGAAAAGCTCCACGTGGCCACTGGCATTAGATGTAAAGACAAAGTTTATTAATAATCCTTAGCTCTTCATGAGGGAAATTATTCAGAAATTTTAAATGAGGGTCAGAATAATATATATTTTATATATATATACACCCTATATATATATAGTTGCTATAGCAATGTAGAACAGGCTATTGGTAAAATGTTAGACCTGTTTAAATCAGTTTCCTTGGCTCCTGGAAAGGTTACAATTTAACACAAAATTGTCCTCCATTTCCTCTCAATTTAATTTCCTTACGGTCTTCAATATGAAAGTTAAGAATGTGGGTCCTGGAAGCATCCCAACCATAATTCACAGGAATTCTTTAAGACACTTATCAACCTTTGTGTCCGTATGCCCTGCTCTCAGCCTTGGAAAGACTAGGCATACAGTCATCTGTTATGTTTTGAGCCACCATGCCAGCCATTTAAATGATATTAATTATAAAATATAATTAAATGGGTTTTTTTTCATGGCTAAAGATAATTTCTTGAAAGCATTAGCCTTTAGGACAGAAGCTTAAAAAACTGATTTAGTTTGGAATTTTAATCTGTTTTCCTACAATAGACATTTTACGTACCCAAAGGGTAATAATGTCAACCTTGCTGATTTACCTTATTTGACCTTTCTGCCCTTATTTGGCCTCTCAAAATAAATGAATATGACTGTCATCCTACAGCTGAAACCTAGAGATATTGCTACTCCGCATTGAGCAGAGCCACTCAAGTACACAGCATGTTGCAAAAAATGACCTGTTTTGACATATTTGGTTTTCAAGTGATACTCTGAGTAAGCCCTATCGACTGATCTGTAATTGTACCAAACGACACTGTGGGAAGTCAGAGGATTGCTCACTGCAGATCGTGGGTCGGTCATAGAGCAGAATCAGCAGAAATAGCTTGAACAATCTGAAAGCACATGCAATTAAAAAAGTTGTTTCTTAACCTGCAATCTTCCAGCTTTTGAAAATGCGGAATGTTTTGCATGATAAGCTAGTGTCCTTCAGACAGCACTCTGGTGGCACCCTGAGACATACAGATTCACTTTTTGCATGTCCACACACTGTAACTCCGAACATTCAAATCGAGCCTCAAGTCACAAAACTAAAAATCTTCAGACCTGCAGTAGCTGACAACAGAGCTAAAATATTCACTGTGCTAATAATCTGTATTAATCTACCCTAGCGAACAATATCAGCTGTTCGTAGCTGTGACTCAGTCTGCTTTATGTTTACTAAACTGCACGTATAGCCTTTTAGAATAATCTGTTTAAAATCACAGAGTAAGTCCCATGGGTAAAAGGGTGGGGAGGAAGAGGGAGATGTCAGTATCCTACAAACCAGCATCATTTGTTTTGACAGCTTTTAATATTCCATATTAATCCTTTCACGTGCTGATCTCCACTGTGCCTCTGTGTCACCTTCAAACCGAGGCCATCACACCCTGGTCGCCAGCTTTTTAAAATATGTGTTTGGGACACGGGTCAGTACTGGACCATATTTTCCCCAACATTGCCAGGGACACAGTATCAGATTCATTACGTGGTTATCCATAATCAGAAATAGATAATATAGAACACCAGATAATAATTTATTTGGGGTTTTTTCTTACATCTGGATCATTTTAGCCAGAGGGTGATTAAACCTGGAGGTCTGAGTCCTGTACACCTACTTTCCTCAAATCTGGGGTCTCAGTCCTGACCTGAATCAGGCTGTTTACACTTGAGCTAAGCAATCAGAGAGATGCCTTGAAGGGGCAGATGGAGGATAAACTCCAACCCAGCAATGACAGGCAGACTTGGAAGTGTAAGCACTTGTCAAATCGCTAGAGCCAGCACAGGCAAGAACAGCCTTTCACTCTCAAAATACATTTAATTAAGGCCCTCAAAATATATTTATTTAAGCACCTCAAACCGAGTTCAAGGAAATCAAAATGTCAGCTATACTAAAGGCACCCTTATTAACAATCTCAGTTAAAATATCAGATTAAATGGACATGGAGTTGGAGATGTTCCCCATTGAAGGTCAAATATGGGTTGGCCTGCTGCAGATTATTCCAGTGGTTACTTTTTATGCTTTAAGTTTTATGCTATGTGGCACCTTTCAGAATTTCTTACATTTAGCAGCATAATAGAGGCACCTCGTGTTAGCCTTGGCCAAGGTCTCTGCACTGGCATTCTCTGAAGTAATTAATTCTGTGAAGTAAGTAATTCTGTGAATTAAGTAATTAATTCAGTGAAATTCATACAATTTCTGTGAAACATCTGATTTTAAGCTGCACATGACTTTCCATTTAAGGCAATTTGCAATAAGAGACATTCTAGCAGCATGCTAAATTGACCACATTTGGATGTGTTACAAAGGCAGGCTCAGAATGAGCAGCTGCTGCTGAAAAATGTGGTGTGAGCATCATCTCTTCTTGTGTTTCATTCTTTTGTTCCTGATCTATAAAGTGTGAGTAACAGATTTTTGGCTTTTACCTGGATAGTACATTCCCACTGTAAGTGGATGGAAATATTTAAAAGCTTCACGCAATAGAGTTGAAACCCAGGAAGCTGCAAACAGTTCGTGACATTTCAGTAACAGGAATTTCGGGAAATATGCTGCCCAAAGAACTTGAATTAAGATGAAGGCCCAGCATACACATTTGACTAGGCTCTGGATGTGGACCATGTCCCATAAAGTATTACTACTAAAACAGAAAATACTCCAGTTAGACTGGAAACTTGTATCTGGATTTCTCTTCTTCAGGAAGTATCTTTGGGAAGAAAGGGAGGAAAACATTCCACAACTGTCAAATGCTGGCAAGATCTATTATTGACAAACCCTGTATTTGTGTTTGCTAATGCATCGCCAACTTGTGAATGTTTACTTCTTTGAATTTTTGCTAGCAGGGTTGGCCCCACACTGCGCTCAACTCATTGGATGATAGTCCCCGCAGAGCAGACAGTTATACCAAGTCCTCTCGGACTGTCTCAGACCAGTGCGAGCACTCCCAGTGCAGATCCAAATGTCCTGCACTCGAGTCAGTAACAGCAGGGCCACAATTTCAGGTCACTTCTCATAAAACTCAGAGAGCAAAGGAGGCAGGGAGGGAAGGAAGGGGAGCAGGAACACAGGCTGGTTTTTCCACTTCTCAGAATAGTAGGCTGGTTTTTCAGAGAACGCAACAATTGCTATAACTGTGTCCTGTTTTTGTCAACCTAATATACAGTATTTAAAGAAAAATACATTGTTTGTAAAATGTGACATTTTAGAATCATTTTGATATTAAGTGCTAAGCTTGTAAAACCTCCCTAAACACATGCTTGCAGCATGAAAGGCCTAACTGGATTCAACACATTTTAAATGAAAACATTGGGGGTCTGGAATATGTTATAAGGTCCCTGGCAAGCTGGATCCAAAGCCTTGCTCTAAACGCCTGGAACCTGGAGTCTTTGAGATACAACGCAAAAATGTCTGTTTAAGAATTTTTTTTAGGAGTGTGGAGATGTGGTAGAGGAGTTTTCATATGCACAGATGTTTAATTTCCTCTTGGAAAGGTATATTTATGACAGCAGGATATTTATACTAGAATATCTACATTAAAAAGCATAAGTCTTTTAAAATTAAATCTAACTACGTAAGTATTTAGTACTGAATAATGGCCACTGATCACAGCTCCTAGTAAACAACAAAACACTGTGTCTACTCTTGGGTCAGATGCTACTCCTCTTCCGGTTGATGAAAGGCTGTTTGCCACTGGCCTTTGACAGGCACAGTACTGACTACAAAATCAAAAGACATTAACTGTCAAACCAACACCCTGCTAGATTTTGGGGGGTTTGGTTTTGGTTTTTTTTTTTACATTCTGAATTCCTAAAATGATTAAGTGCCTGAACACAAAACAATCAGTGATACCTTTAGACATGAAAATATATTCCACAGGGACGGATGTATTTAGATGTTTTTTAAAGTCTACTGCTTAAAAAATGTAAATCTTTGTAAGGATACATATTTTGCCAGTGAACTGAATTAACTTAAGAACCTGGCATATTTTATTAATAACCATAAATAATCAACAGTTGTTTCCTTTCTGTCAAAAAAGTATCGCAATTTTACAATACTTAAGGCTGTCATTTACAGACACTTCTTACAGAGAAAACAATATTAAAATAAAAAGTTTCATTAACTATTAGCGTAACATTCTTTAGCAGTTGCACAATGACATTATGCTTACATTAATAAGCATACCATGCTTAACTATATAAATCTTTTTTAGTCAACCAGCAGATGAAAAGACACTGATAATAAACCCAGAGCATTTCTGGGTGATTTGAACATTGAAAACAGTCAATATGTTCATTCTTCAGTATCACTATTTGGGAATCAGTGAGTCTAAACCGTATCTCAGAATGGATGCAATTCCGTAACTGAATAGAGGGAAAAAGTACATTAGCAATCCTTTACTCCCTCTTTTAACTCTACCTGGATCATACATTGATTTTAGAAGCTCTTAAAGTTTTAATCTTTATAATTGTTATCCTATAATTGTAGAGTTAACTTTGGTGGGCAAAATGTCTACCCTACAGAGGACAGCAGGCGAATTCAAATTCTGTCCATCAAGGCCAGCACTTTGCCCTCTGTATATGCCCCTACAAACTAGAATCAAACACTGCTCCCACCATGACTAATAAATAAGAAACAGTCAGCGGGAGTTCCTGCCCAACTACGGACGGAACGATTTGGCCGCTGACAATCAAAACACAAAGTTAGAAGTATTTAATTTTTAAAACACAACAAGAAAGCAACTTACACTTGGAATCAGATCCTGCAGGAGGACAAAGTTTTGAACATTGGGACTGTCCGAGGACAGGCTGATGGCTCTGGGATTTGTGCAGTGCATTACCCTGGGAACGTCTCCACACAGATACTCGGATGCAGCCTCTCACACTCCCATGGCCAGCTGTGTCCGGGACACAATGCTGCAGCAGTGAGCTCAACCTCGGGGGAGGAAGGAGAAACTTATATATAACTGCTGCGGAGATGAGCTGATGGGTGCTTTCAGGAGTCCATTTCAGCTCCCACTGGCTGGAAAATGCTGATGACAGGGAAGTTGAAGGGGCTCAAATCAGTGGGACAATGAAGAGCCCTATTCATCACTAAGGCATGCACGAACTGTGCCCCATGACCTAAAAAAAGTAACTTGGCCTGCCAGAAGTTTGGTTTGGGTGTTTTTGTTTGTTTTGGTTTGGTTTTTTTCTCAGATCTAGTACACATTTCTCAAACTCATATGGAACTGATTCAGTACATTGAAGACTGCAATGTCAAAATCTCACCCACAGCAACTATTATCATTCTATGCAGAAAACAAAAGAAACACAGATTTTATAAACTCTGATATTAGCAATGGCAAAGTCTTATTGTCTTCGCAGAGGCCTTAAGCAATCCAATATGAATGGGAGCTGAGTAAAGCAATATAGGGCTTTCAGGGCTTGACCTGTGCTTAAAGAGCAGGGTGAATATGGAGACACAATGAGAGCATGCCACTACGAAGATCTCTTCTTTGCCACCTTGGGTTCGCAGTTGCCTGGATCATTCAGAAAGAAATCATCCATCAGAGACAAAGCCCTTCTAATAACCTGTGACTGTTTTTATGGGTTTATTCTGCGTAGCAGAGTGTGGTATCATCAGTGAAATGACAACCTCAACAAAAAACCCCAGTGGTGTAGCTCCTCAACTGTTCTTCAAAAACGCATTGCTGCTGATGATTACAACATACCTGCTTATCTTGTCAAAGAAAAGGTACTCCCTCCACCTGGGTGAGGATGCCATCTATATATATCCTTAGGTTTTCAGCTCGCAGCCCCTTTGGAGCCTCTGTCTGACGGCCAGAGCCATTCCTGACACGGGGCAAGGAGAACTGCACAACCCAGAGCTGCCTTTAGCAATGGGCAGGATGGCAGCTCTGGGAGGTAGGTATCTCCCCGGCCATGGTAATGAATGGATGTCTTGGCCAGCCCAGGAGAGCCCAGCCCGCCTCAGAAATACAGCAGGACAGTGTGAATGCACGCAGGGAGTCCCACTGGCATCTCAGGCCGCTCACCCCATGGCCGCAGATGGCAGCTGGGCCCCAGGGAGTGACAGGCTCCTGATGGCAGCAGCACGTGTAGCATCTTCATGTGACATCCACAGGTGGGGCGGAGGGGAAAACAGTTTTTATCCGTTGCTATGGAGTCATGATTAGCTTGTATGTCTTCAGAGCCCGCTGAGGAGAAATGAAGGCTATTTTCTTATGTAGATGTCATGAAATCAATCCTTGCAGAATTTCTGGAGTCAAAGGCTAAACAGGTTACTGTTACTTCTGTTACTTGACACACAAATAAATCTAGCTGGGAGACCTAAAGTGAGTGTCATTTTTCAGCTGGAGCTGATCGCAAAAAATTACTCTTTAGTCTCATTTGGAGTTGTTTATGCATGCAGTAACATAACAAAAGTGTGTTAAATAAAATGCAGCAATTATCTTCGCAGAAGATGAGTCTTAGAAAATTAAGCAAAAAAACCCTCCCTTATTGCAAAGCATAGTGACTTCAGAAGAAACTTTTCCCTTATTCTCTCCAAATGCTAAAAGAAAACCTGATGTTCCTCTTTTAAAATGTGTCTGCCTCTAGGTCTTTGGCACAGGTTTACTGATGGGAGGGCCGGCAATCTATTTAATGACTGCATTGACGTCAATAGCATAACTGAAATACTTACTAAGATGCATGAGTCCAACTTTCAGGGGGTGTGTGTTCACAGGCAGGCGCAACACACGAAACGGACTCTCTGCGGGAATGAACTACCCCGAAGAGCAGGAAACGGCCTCTGGACGCCCCCAGCACAGTCTGGAGCTTGGTCAGCTACGCTTGCTTTTTCCACAGGTAACTTTTAAAGTTCACTTTGAAACACACTTTTTATTTCTCAAGCAGTAAGAATCACTTTACCATTCAACAGCCTTGATTTTACTCAGTCACGTCATTAAGCTGAAAGCTATCTGATTTCTTTTAGTTTTGCTTAGTTTCTAAACATCTGCATCATTATAGCACTGCATCCTTTACAAATAATATTTGTAGGGAATAATATTTATAGGTAAGTCTACAGCACTACTGAATTTACTGTGCACAATCAAGTTACTTTTTAGCTCAGCTATTTGGTCATATATGGCTCTTCTTGCACACTTGTTAAAAGCCTAAAACACCACATCTACTTGACTTGTACAATCTATCTCAAAATCGAAAGGCCAGATCTTCAGCCAAACTCACAGCAGATCAACAGAATTTCAAAATGAATCCTCTATTTCGTCTATGCCCAGAGCCATTCTCCGCGCGCCAAGCAGAGGAAGTATGGTGCAAGAGCACTAGCTCCATACTAATTACTTGGGATTTATAGATTTTTGTAACCAAGAGCTGACTTTGATGCACAGGGCTTGTTAACTCGTACAAGAAGTTGGGACTCTCATTAGTACCAGCATTATCCAGTCTTTTGTTTATGCTTTATACAAATGTTCGTGCACGAGTCTGTGTACATCTTACACCCACATAAAAAATGAAAGAGTACAAGTTCTGAGTTCGTGTAAAGGCATGTGAGAAGTGCAGACAAACGTGCAGATGTACAGGAAAGCAGAGGCTAAGGCACAAGCAAGAAAAATGTCAGTCTTTCACTCCCATCCCCAGAGAGGAATTTTAACAAAGCTTTAATCCCATGAGCCCAGAAAAGCCTGTGTGTGACATATCCCAAAGTGCTACACCCCCCAAAGCCTCGGGTTGCAAAGCAAATAAGCTATATTATATTGCTAGGTATATAATTAATTGTGAGGACATACTATAATTATTCAGCGTTGAAAGTATCCAAGGGGCACTCCGTTGCCTGCTCTTGAGAAAAGTTTCTGCAAACCCCTCACAGCTCCAGGAAGCACACAACACTGTTCGACCCTTAACACTATGCTTTGCTCCCGTCAGCCATCAGTAACATTAAATGCAACAGCCTATCAAACGAACCAGTATGGGAAAATACTGTCCATCTGGGTATCGATCTTTCAGCAGAAATGTGCCACCTCTCCCCTATCCCCCTGTTCATCTGGAAAAGGCTTCTCGCTCCCTGTTGCATCACGTCTGGTACAGCACCTTCTCCACAACCTCTGCGACGGGGGGTTCATTTATGGCAGCGCCCACAGGTAGCACACAGGCTTTTTACACATGCACTGCAAAGGTAAGGTGATGGCATGAAGAGCCTATGCTAGCTCAGACAAACATGAAGATCAGGTACATGACCATTGTCGTGCAGTAAAAGAGAGGCCTTGATATCGGGAATCTAAGCAAACAGCACCGATCCTGTGCTGAGCTGAGAGAAAGACTAGGACAATATGAAAAAGTCCTGGGAAAAATAAAAAGGAAGCAAAACAGATGGAGAAAAGATTGTACCAAAATGGGTGGAAGAATGAGAGGCTTAGACTGAATGTGGCAGCCAGTGAAAGATGATTTAATTCAGAGGGAATTAGGGCCAGTGAAGTAAATAAATATGGAGGAAGGAACAAAACTAAGCAGGAACAGCCAGACTTGTTCCCGGTTAAAGATTTTATTAGTTGAATCAACTGGGTAGGATCTAGAGACCTTTCACTGATGCCAGGGGAGGAGAGAGCTGAATCAAGAAGAGAAGGTGCTGATGGATTCACTGAGCCCAAGGTAGCACAAAGCTCAATGAAAGTAACTGTGGCAGAGGCTGCATTTAAAAAAAAAAAAAAAAAGAGAATAGAAGAAAGAAACATCACAGACACTTGTGCGACAATGTGTTTATATCATTGTTTCTGTAACTCCAGAGAAGGTAGTTGGGTAGCACCCATTCATAATCCTGGCCCTGCGCAACTGCACTCTGTAATGCTATACACCGCTTAGGAACCTCATGGTCTGAAGTATTCCCATTATGCTTCCCAGCTGTGAAGTACATGAGCTAATTAAGGATTTATGTACTTTTTGCTATGGCTTCATATTTCCATGTTATGGTTTCTCAGTTAATTCATAAAAGCAATTTTGTTCGTTCCTGTGATCTGCAGTTATAACAAAATAACAGGAAAAATCTGCCAGATTTACTTAAGCTGATACCAAGGACAAAACACAGGATGTTCAATACATATTCCTCTTCCTTTTATGGCTGTGGTTATAAGGTTAAGAAAGCTCTGAAATTTACAGTGACATCAGTATCGGCTTTGAAAGCTCTTTGTCCCATGAAAAACCCAGCCAGAATTTTTCATGCTTTCAAGAAAATGAAAGCAAAAAAGAAAAAGAATTTCGTAATTTCGACACAGCTCATTCGTTTTGCCATGGGCCTGGGTCCTCAGTGATGCAATTCCTTGGGAGTATGCTAGCAACAGATTTGGCTCCTCTCTGTTTGAAACAACCGACAAATCCTGTAATTTTCTAGCTGGAGTAAACAGCTGGCATGTATTACTTCCAGTGCAAATGCTGAATGTAATTTGTCTCCCTCCAGGGTAATTTTATTAATGTATGCTAGTTTGCTTTAAACCCTGAGTTCTGTACTTTTCATAACAGGATATAAATCACTCCACTAATGACAAATAAAAGGAAACATATACGAGGTGCTCATAGTGATGTCAATTGATTGTAGTAAATCTATGAATCAATGTGTGACATGGGAGAGCTAAAATAAAATTCCGAGCTTTGTCGACTAACCCATCTAGAGAATATAAACACATTTCATTTCAAAACACATTCTTTTATCTAGAGGGATGTAACGCAGCCTAGTCCCAATCAAAACATTACTGTTTCCTTCTCCAAAACTTTCAGGAAAAACACTCTGCATCCTTTCAGACACAGGAGCCATTGGCACATAACTGGAAGTGTTCTGATAGGAAAATCTCTCCTTCCTTTCATAATTTCCAAATCAGAAGCCATCTAGGGAAATAAAGCTGCAAACATTGGAAAAAAAAAAAAATCCCCTAAAGATCTTTGTTCCTGCTGCATTTAAATGGAAACTTCCTTAGAAAGTAAATGGCTGTTGTTGTTTTCTGCTATACTGAAATGAATTACAATATGTAACAATGGCTGTAAATAGGTAAAGGAAAGCAATCACCAAACTGATGAAGGCAACCGCTGTACAGAATGACTACAGCTTCCACGGGAAGCAAGAGAGGCTCTACAGGAACCTGGAATGCACTCTGGGCACCAAAGTGGGGACACCAAGTGCAACAAGTAAATAAGATCAGAAATTCAGAATGGTCCTGGCTTACATGCTAGAATAGTACAAAATAAGAAAATAAATAACTGCAGGATAGAGTAACACTGGCATTCCTCACTACACCTCTGTTTTCACGTGAGCGTGGGGAGATCGTGAGCTGAGGGTACACAACCTATCACAGAAGCGAGTAGGCAGGTGTCTGGGTGCTGGCCTCACCTGAGAAGAGTGCGTCCCGTCTCTTGGCTACGACTCTAAGCCTTGTAAACTACCTGGCAATTTGTGAGTGTGACAGCTCTATGAGGCTGTTTTTCAGAGTCTTCCTTCAATGTGTCAGAGCTGCTGTCCCTTCTCAGCGAGCTCACTCCTGATGCCCTCAGCACAGGGATGCGACATGGCAGATGCAATGTCTTAGGCTGGCCAGGAAGGGATTGCTTCAGCCTAGAGATCCTGTGAGAGTCGGTAAAAATCATCAACAAAAATAACCTGAAACTGAATTTAAGTATGAACCCCAGGCTTTTTCATTAACAATGTCAATATTGACTTCTTTCGTGTAGGAAATTACACAATTTCCTATCAATCAAAAATATTTCTTATTCTCACCTACAAACTGTCACAATTCACTTAAGTTGTAATGATACAACAGACATTTTTTGTTTCATTTGAAGACTTCACCTAAAGTCAGTTAAGTTACATGGTTAGGAAATCATTTACTTAAGGGGCCATGAATCCAGCCAATACTTCTCTACTTTTTACGAATTCCACAAGCTGCTGAGCTCCAGTTTTCTTCCACAGTTCTTTTGTTACCAAATAAAAATCTGCATACTGAAAATGCATTCAGTGTGGCTCATTTCCACATCTGGACATTTTTTTTTTTTACATCTCAGGTAAGATGTTAATATAATTTATTTTAGATATATCTACATATAATTACTAGCACTGAAACATTAAAAACCATGAGTCAGGATCACAAGGTTAAAAATGCTAAAAGTTGGATTCTTCTCAGTTGCTTTCTCTTTTTGAGCTTTGCGGGGTAACACCAAACTTGCTCTACAATTATGTGTGTCAGACCCTTCAATCAAAAAAGAAGCTGAAATTTTCATGTACTCCCAGCATTAGAAGCTTGGGTTAGCTAAAAAGTAACAAGTATCCTACAGCTCATGTTGGCGATACTGTAGAAAAATACCCACAAAGTGTTAAAGAGTTGAAAGCAATTGTTTCCACAGAAAGTGTTAAGAAAATTAGTCTAAAAATTCCTCAAAGGGAATTCTTTCCTCGTTATTAGATTCTGTGACCTATATAAACAGATCTATGGAAAGCTTATGAAATTTTCCACTATTTTTTTCACACAGGCTGCAAAATCAAAGTTTTGCTAGAACAGACTTTTAAATAAAGTGACGAGTTGCATTCGTGCTAGCCCTGACTCAACTGTTCACAAAGAGGGAATGCAGGAGAAGGCATTTAAGATTGTGATGTCCAATTTTCTTTCTGCATCAGAGGTTTCCACATCCCATTAACAAGTTTTGAGGAACCTAATCTGGAAGTCTCCAGGACTATACATGTCCCCAGACAGTAAATAATACACAGCATGAAAGGAAATGATAGTTATCCAGGTTTCACACACTGTAAAAATTAAGCTTTATTAGTCCCTTTAAGCACATAATTATTGGAAAGGCTGAGATTAAACCTTACAAATGGGCTCTCCTCCAAATCTTATCTCCTTCTCTGTGGGAGTAACCTTTAAATTAGTGCAAGCAGGGCCAGCTCTGTTCTTGAGAGGGGTCTCACAAGCCCTCAGGACTGCATGGCTAAACCCAGGTGTAAAAATAAAGAAACTTGTCATAAGCAGGTTGCCTCTGCTTCCCATCCTCAGTACTTCACCCTACCTGAGCAGCCCCCTGCTGCCACCATGACTGCTCCCTGCCTCTGTTTGCTGGGCTCACACTGCTGCCTACCCCACCTTGCTTTGGCACCCCAGGCAGATGCTGGGCCCCTTCGGGGGTCCCTTGCTCACCCGGGCTCTAGCGTAAGCTGTACACAGTGCGCTGCCCACACTCCATCCGGAGGCTTTGCTCAGTGTTATTCTCCTTCATGATTGTAGTCAAACCTACTTGCGTTTGTTGTGGTCTCTGACCCGACGCGGGGGTGAGGACAAGGTGACTGAGGCACACCATGTGCGGGGGGGAGCAGACAGGAAAGAAGATGCGATTAGCCAGACTCACTGATTTTGGCTCTCATTCGATTGCTAAATGTAGATTTCAAAAGACTGCAAGCAAACAATGAAACAAAAAGATGCCGTTCCAGGGCAGCCTAATAAAAGCAGAGGAAGTTTCACCTGAGAAAGGTTTTTGAGATTGCAATTTTTACATAGATCACATGGAAACAAACCAAAATAAACAGGATAAAAAAAATACAGCTGTGTCTGAGCCTGTTCAAGGCTTGTAGGCTGGGGCTTGTCCAGGCCTGTGCAGCACAGGGACTCAGAAGAATAGCAGTCACTGTGGCCATGACTATCAAACCAAAATCATGTTCATCTTTTATGCTAACATACAAGGATAAACCCAAACCCCAAACTATTAAAATAACAGTATTTTGGGCCTGATGGTTCTCTTTTATTGGTTTTACACGAGTAACTCAGAAGAAGCTCTACAAGCCCAGAATTGCACTAGGGGGATGGGGCAGAGAAGCAGCTGTTAGTAAAATGATGTGCAATAAGCCTTCATCTGCATTTGACCTTGCAGGTGATTATCAAAGTCACACACATACCTTGCAGGTTAACTCTGGAGACAGGTGGTTGACTGGTTGCTGGAGATCTCCTAAGAGGGATAAAGAACACTCTATAAATCGATATAAATTTTATCATTTCAAACCCTGTTGGCAGTTCAAACTGCCAACTCCCACGATTAAAAACCTTTTCCATACTCACAAAGAAGCCCAAAACACTTTAAAATTATTTGGCAGTTAAGGAGCAGTATCAATATATCTGTTAGGAAAACCCAAAGATGTATGGCCCCTGGCTAGGCACACACACATGGGAAAGAAGGTATACCAGGAAAGATGTGCCATCATCCCACACTGCCTTTGCTCACAATATGCCTGGAAGTCAGCAAGGGCTGGTCTCTGTGGCTGAAGGGATCAGTGGGTCCCCCAGAATCAAGATCTTCTCCTGAAAAGCTTTTCCCTACAAGGTCTGGACTGGACCCTCAAGAAATGTCAAATGCTACAACAGCGTGCAGTCTGCAAGGCAATGCCATAGGTAAGGTGAGAAATGCATGGCTTTAAACCCTACAGTTAACAGTTTGAATTGCACCTGGAAGCAAGTGAGAAGATGCTGCAGTCACTAGTGTAAGCTCTGGAACAGCTGAAAGACTTTTTTTTTGACTAGGAGCAACAATTTCATCAGAAAAGTCTGGATTTCAGGACCAAAAGCTATTTGAAAAATTGGTTCGAGTCAAGCAAATAGGGTCTGACTGGAAAAAGGGTGCAGTATTTCTCCAAATGTCAAAATATTTCATTGTGAGATTTGCCAAATAAAACTGTTAATTTTTCAAGTCAAAACCATCATTTACTTGGGAAAAAAAGAGACCTCTTTTTTAAAGAAGTTAAAAAGAGTTGACACCAAAATCAAGATCCTTCATTTTGGATTGAATGTGGTATTTCAGGCTGACCAAAAATGACACTTTGGGCTTTTGCTTCCCTAAGAAGTTTCTGATACATTTTAACTGAAGCCAGATTTCCCCACACTTTCTCTTAGCCAACCTCCTAACCCCAATTTTTTGAGTCAGCCACTGAACTGAAACATCCATTATTTGCCAGCTCTCCTTTGAAGCTAAAATCAAAGCAAGTGAGCGGCTCAATTCTCCTGCAGTTGTAGCTCCAGGGGGTTCTTCAGAAGTGCTCCAGGAAGGCCTGGCTAACCAGGTAAGATCTGCGTTAGAGTAACGCAGCTACAGTCCTGCTTCAAACCCTCAGCCCCAGACTCCTGATCTGCCAGCAGCGCATGGGCTGGCAGGGCTCTAAAGACTGCTCCTGAGCAGCAGGCTCCCCTGGGCGCAGCACCCACATGCCGGCTGGGATTTCAAAGGCTCGGCTTTTCTGGAGGGAGCTGCAGGACCCAGATTCTTCGAAGGGTTCAGCACAGGGCGCACATGTTGGATGCTGACTTCTCTGAAAATCTGCCCTGACCTGCCTCTGCTGAGCCTCTGAAAAGCCAAATCTTGAAATCTCTAAAAAACAGAAACTCCCCAATAGGGCCACCATGCCGCGGCTGCAGCGCTTCCAGTATCTGGGGAGACGTGCTTCAGGTATCTCCAAACCCTGTGCTGAGTTGCACAGACATGCCTTCGGGGGGGCGGGGAGGGATGAACTATTATTCAGTAGGGTATTCCCCACTGCAGAGCCTGAAAAGGGAACGGCACCACTCCCGGCATCCTTGAATTACGTCCTGGCCATGCCTATCCTGGTTTCTATGGCAGCCAGGGCGCAGGCAACAGAGACCCAGAGATCTTGGTTTTGACAGCATTGTCCCTTTTTAGACACCACCAGGCTCAAGTGTACACGGCTTCCTGCTCCTTCTCTCTTGCCGGCGGGTATGAAGAGGGGCAGGCGCCAGATGCTTTCTGACCGTGTCCTGAGCCGCATCTGCCAAACTCAGGCACTCTGAAACCATTAATCATACTCTCCTCTTTTCCAATCAGGAAACTGTCTTAAAAACCCGACATTAAAGTCCAAAAAATATGACTTCTAGTTGTTTTTTTCCCCTCCAGTCCTTAACAATCATATTTTCCAGCATTTCTGGAAATATGTGGGACAGCATCCTCTTTTTTATTCTCAGGGTGGGGGGGTGGAGGAGAGGAAAAAAGAGGGGAGAGGAGGGGCTAAAGAAAAGCTGAGATTCTCATGATCCCCAGAGCAGAAGTTTAAGTAAAATACCACATATCATGAGACATATGATAAAATCATGAGCTGGCAGCACGACTGTAACCCAGCAGAGCTGTTTGGAAACTGTGCGGGAAGCTCCACAGTGCCTGGAAGCACATTCCGCCACAGACTTGGATGTTTGGTATATAATGGTTTAAACATTTAATGACTTTTACTTTGGTTGGCCACATGACTTTATACCTCAATCAAATCTGGGAATGTTTTCAAAAGGACACTGCAAGATGCCTCTGTGTCCTACAGGTTACACCCTCGCTTCCTTCCGGCCCTGTCCAACTTCAGATTCCTCATTAGGAACTGCTGAAATGCTCGAGCTGTTCAAAAAAGCAAAGCTTAAAAAAAGGAATCTATTTCAGCCATCTGTTTTTCTATTAACCTCAATCTTGGAATGCGGCGGTTCCTTCCTATCAAAATTTGCAAACCGAATTCAATGGGACGAAAACCTCATGCCTAGATAAAATGCTGGGCTTTATGTAAAATAGAAGATTGCATCAGAAGGCAGAAAGCAGAGTCCACGGTGGGCACCCAGGTGATGCCACTCACGTGTGCAGTAGTGAAGCAAGCCTGTGGCGTCCCACTGGAGTGCACTTTTGCACCTCATCCTTCACTTCAGGAGCCAGCAGGACACTTCGAGTCAGCAGCACTTGCCAGTCCCAGGGTGGGATGGGTGGGTGCATAACCGACATAACCAGGAACGAATGATGCTGGTTTCACGCAAAACGGCTCTCTTGGGGCAAAACAGGCCAGAAAATGACGATGACTGGCTCATTATAAATAGCTAAGGGGAAACGGTGGTTCCGGACAAAGGCGTAAAAAGGAGTTTGTTTGGTTTCTCCTGTTCAGCAGGTATAAAAAACAACATCCTCCTCTTAAGTTCAGTGCATCACCTTCCCCATTCAGGGCAATTACAGTGTCAAATGAAGCAACATAGGATCCCTGGCCTGCAGGCAGCACAGGGCAGTTCTCCAGGCAGCCCCCGGAGCCGAGCTGCAGGATGCTGCTGCCTGCGCTGCTGGGGAAATCCTCACCGTCCCCACAGCCTCGTGCTTGGGATTTCCCTCCTTGGCGTCTACCCTTTGGCTGTGACCGCCTCTCTCGTGAAACAATGGTGGAAATGCAGGGAAATGCAGCTTGACCAAACACCAACAACGCTTCTGCTCCAAGCTGGGCACCTAACGAACGCCTGGGACAGCCAAGGCGGCAGACTGAGGAAAATACCACATCACACGCACCCAGCTTGCCCAGAAACACATTGCGCTCCCTTCGCAAGCAGAAACACATCACTCCCTCCTTGGGCTCGCCATACTTTTCCAGTTTCTCCAGCCAGGCGCCGTGACTGAGCAGTGAGGGCTGGGACACTGGCAAGCCAAGAGCCTCTCTCGGGGCTGAAGGGGCACAGAGAGGCGTGAGGANCCGACCCTGCTCGGACCCTGCCGGCCCCTGCTGAGTGCGAGCCGTAAGGGAACGAAAAATGACCGGCTTACTTGTTGGAGGTGCCGTGCAAATTGGTAAGGAGCGTGAAGTTGTTCCTCACGCTTCGTAGACTCGCCAGCACCTATGAGGGAAGCAAAACCGGAGACGTTATCTTCTTTGCCTAAGGTTTTAGGGCTTTTTTGTTTAATTTAAGATGCCAACAGGCTGCCAACTCACCTGGGCGAAAGGTGTGACAATCAGGTCGTCCCCATGCCTAAGGAGAAATGGAGAAAATTTGTGAATTTTCCTCAAACAGGACGTCATTCACCCCAAAGACCATTTTACAGAGGGAGGTTTCCCCAGGCAGCGCCCACGACAAAAAAACGTTAACCCGTGCAGCGTTTATTTAACACTACATAAAATATTTTTCCTAATGGAAAGGTCTCGCAGTGTATATCCAAAACAACCTGGCTGGAGCGACTGTTCAGATTGGTAACACCAGGCAATAAAAGCCAGGAAATTCAAAAGTTAAGGCAGCACGCTTGCATCGTGGTGGAAAAAAACCCGTAATGGTCCAGGGAAATGTCAGCTTTGAATTTCCTGGCTTTTGTTGATCTCTGTCACAGTCTTTAATGTTATTCAGACTCTGGGTTTTGTCCGGCCATTTTCATAATGGAAGATTTGAGCAGAAGTTCTGAGAAAAATACATCGTCACCTTCAATAAGAGGGATTTTTTTTGCAATATTACATATAGCACTTGTGCATATATGAAATAGCCTGTATGATTTACCTAACTGAGACATGGCAGGGTAGAGCTATTGCTGTGCAGCACAGACCTGACCAGCGGCTGGAAAGCAAGGCAATCCAGTGCAGCTGGTGGTGGGCTCCTGTCCCTCTGGGTGTTTTGTACCATGTGTATCATGTGCTGAGCAAGGGCAGGAGAGCAGGCATGGCTGCAGGCTGCCACAGGCACCTCTAGAGAGGCATCCACCAGTGTTGGACCCCTTCAAAGGGGTATTCTCCCTGGCTGTGCTGCCGCAGAGCATGTCCACTTGTCCAGACTCGGGTTTCAGTGCTGCTAAGTCCACATTTTAATTAAAGTTGTCTCAACACTGATGTCAAAACCAGGTCAGCGTGAAGATGCCAGCTCCCCCAAGTGCCGCAGGAGCCTTGATGCCTGCAGTAAATGGACACCTCTAACCACAGGCAGCTATGAAGCTGCGGGAAAGGAGGGCGCTGTGCACAGCTGCATGAGGCTCTCCCCGCCCCAGGACAGCTGCCTCCTCCAGCACAGGGCCGGGAACACGGGGCAATTGTTAAAATCCACCGTTTACACAAAACATGGTATTTGCATAATTTGGAGTGGTTACTCTGTCTCTGGTAAATATTTACTAACTGTTAACTAACAGGGAGGGATGTTCTCTTTCAGGAGAATTCTCTTCATGGATCTCGCTAATATTTAGATTTCTATTTCATGACAAAACTTGTAGGGCTTTCATAACAGTTAAACTTTTTTTATGAGCACTTTTTTATAGCTTAATGATCACCTTAAAACTTTAAACTGTGCCTTTTAAAATAAAGGGCTACAAATCCAGGACACTCATTTAAGCTCCACACTCTGTGTTGTATTGATCCTCTCAAGCTCAACCATCTGTCTCGGCTTTCTGCTGTATTTTCCGCTGAGTTCTAGCGAACAACCGTGACAGAAAACAGGATGGAGAAGAGTAATACTGTAAATATAAGTACAGTCATATTTCTATTGTCCAGGCTAATGGAGTGTTACCTACTTAAGAAAAAGCAGAGACGATGTTAACCAGGCTCTGAGACCGCACAATGAGAGTATAACGGAGAAAACAGAGTGCAGAAAATCACCAAGCAAGCCAAGCGCTGGAGTGACAGGGCTCTCCTGCCAGCAGGCCCAGTGGGGACATGGGTAGCTCGCAGTGGTCTCTGCCCTGAGCACAGCCCGGGCTTTACCCTGCAGTTAGCTGCAAGCGGGTCACACCCCAAACACAAATTCCCACATGAAGAACTAGTACCAAGAAAGGTAAAATGCAAAAATTCTCTATTATTTCAGGGTACAGATTTGAAAGCTCTTCTGCTAAATTACGGAGAAAAGGGGAATATTTCAAGGATGGGATGGGGAGAGGGAAGTCATGCCTTGGCAGACCATAAAAGTGACCGTCTTGGGCACTCAGGCTATGAAATGTGAGTACCACCCATAAGGACCTCTTAACAGAGCTCTGAGGATTACGGGAGGCCATGTAAAGCTCTTAGTTACTGTAAAATATGATGTGAGCTGAATTTATGCTTACTGTTCACTTGGGAGAGAAGAGTTCCTGGACATCGTCTTTGGTGATAAGTCATAGTCGCTGTCGGATCTGTACAGGAATGACTCCCTGCGCTGGCTGTGGCCTGGGAACGTCGTGTGCAATACGAGTCCTGACGAGGAGCTGGCCTGTGGGTCCAGCGGGCTGCGACCTGGTGATGGGCCATTTTCCACATCGAAGCTGTGAACAAAACACATACTGTGTGTCATGCGCATCTGCCAAAAGATGTTTTTCAGTGCATGTGTCACGTTTGCGTTACCCACACCATGTCATTTGCTCAGTACAGGAGATGCAGGACTACATTTACTGGAGCCTCTTGCTGACATATTTCTGTTGTATGCAAGCAGGACTCTGCATTACGGTAAAACATTTACCCCCATTTCCTGACTACATCTGCTCACTCTTCCTTCAGCCTGAATTCCTCTAAGCTCAGCACAGCTCCTGTTGCTCTCAGCATGAACACGTAGCAGCCAAACACCGTCCCCAAGCTCTGCAGCTCTACCCATGCCGCCCACATGGCCGGAGTGTTTGCACAAGTCAGGGGGTTCGATTTGCCAAAATTCACTCCAAGCCTTACAAGCGTAACAGGGACTAAAGAAGCTATGACATGCCACCATCCTCCAGCGAAGCCCTGTCCCCATCCTCTCTGGAAGGAAACTTTTGAAATCCTGCGAGACTGGTGAGGACTTGGCAGTTGTGCGAGCTGGATGCCCGAGTCTCTTTTCAGCCACAGTTCACGTCTTAGACATTTGAGATATTAGTTCAGTGAATTTCAAACAGCTCAGCTGCAAAATGGAGAACTGTTTAAAAAATTTTTAAAAAGTCCCAAACCTTCTGTCACCATTTCCATTATACACCCACTTTCTTATGGTTTCATAACTTGGCTGCTGCAACTTGTGGCTGAATTCACCCTGGACACTTTAGCAAGTGACACCCCTCGTAAACCCTGAAAATAAGCAGGTTGGCCTCCTTTCCTTGGGCATTTGGATCTGATATAAATACCATATGTGTGACCATGTTCCAGCTAAGCCAAGTGAAGTACAGGCGCATTCAGTATGAATCTTCTTGCCTTTGGAATTCTGAGGCTTCATCTCACTTCCAGTGGGAGCTGAGTTCTCGCTCCTACCAGGGTATGTGCCTCTCCCCATTCCTGATGTTCTCCCAATTTATTGTGCCTGAAGACTGCTCTTAACCGCACCACCCAGCTGGGCATGCACTCGGACCGTGGCCACAACGTCGAGCTGCAATCCCTGCCATACATTTCTCCATCCCTCCCTGCTGCTGCCTGCCCCCACTCATCATATTAAGTCAAAAGATCCCCCTGAGCATGGCAGCAGGGAAGACCCCATCTCTCCCTCCACTCTGCAGAGCACGCAGCGTGCTTTTCACTGCTGCAGGAAGAGGCAGATAAAGTACCCAGACAAAAAAAACCTGCAAAACCTCTGAGAGATCTGAAAGTAAGTAACACACAGAAGAGTGAAAAAAATAAGGGAGTCTGCGTCCAGTTGCAAAATGTACCTCAGCTTACTCTCCTTCTCTACCTTGAGTACAGTACAGAGATTCAATATGGGTCGACTGAGGGATAAATGAGAAGAGGAAAACAAATACCAAACACTGCAGAAGGGAATCACAGGTAGAGAAAGTCTCAGAGAAAACCACTGATGTGAAGGTGCCATTGCTGAACTCGACCTGCATTATTTAGACATGAGGCCGCAGAGAACAAAAAACCAAGCAGGCTTGGAACAAAGGCACAAGGACTGTTTGGACAGTGACCTGACACCTCAAAGCATTAAGGCCTTCTACCTCCTGATCAGGAAATCTGATTAAAATCCAAATTTTATGGCATAGCCTGTCCGTGGTTCTCTGGGCATTGTCAGGAAGGACACAGAGCAGGGGACAAACTCCCCCACCATTCAAAACCCAGACACCAACTACAACCTCACTCTTAGGTTTTGCAGAAGCATTTCAGGTTCCTGTATAATAAAACTGAATGCCTTTCCTGGACAAGCACTGAGCTGTGGTGTGATCCAAATTGCATGCAGCGATACAGGAAGGGGACGCAGGAGTTGTCCTGGAAGCAGCAGTGACAGTGAAACAGGCTGCATGCTCTGATGCGGCAGCTCCTGATGCAAGCTGCTTCTTGCTGCTTTTAACTTCATACACCAAGTAATTTGTACGAAGAATGACTGATGAATTACAGAACAATTTATCAAATATCATGTGAGGGATTGCATACTTTGCTTGAGCAGTTATATTTATAACATAAATATTTATTTACATTTGTGTATGTGCTTGGGAGGGAGCAGGTGCTCAGACAGTTATTTTTAAAGTCTCCAGAAACTACTTACTGGGGTGGAGCAATAAAAGACTAGGTCTCCTGGCAGTTATTGTGTTCCTCATGGCTGCAGATAGAGGGTAACTACTTTGGTCTCAAGCTATTTGGTTGCACATGCAGTTCCTCAAGAATTAAAAAATGCATGGGAACATGCATTTAATTAATGCAATTAAAAAATGCATAAGGACCAGTGCAAAGAGTTTTAGATTCTTTGGAAATCCAAAGGCAGGGCACCAGTATAATACAGTACGCATTGAAGGAGATTCCTACGTCTACCATGCCTCACTGTAGCATTTACTTACCTAGCTGCATAAGTACATCTTGAAACTGGTAATGGCTCAGTTAATACTCTTTTCTTTTACTCTTTATTATCTGCTCTTTTACCAATGACAGATTGAGTACACTTTATTTGTAGCCACAAAGTAATCAACAGAAGAAACTCAGCTCTGTAACTATAGCATCTACAAACAACAGCCAGCTGATAATTAATCCATACCTATTCAGAAAATTAACTCTGATTACTCAAAACATTTTATTGCAAAACCTTCCATCGAGAACATTTAGTTTACTGACACAAATGGAGATACAGCAATGAGCTAAATCTGAGCATTTAGCTGAGCAGAGCTGCTTCTGGCTGTTTGATCCTGTCCCTGCTGCTCGCTGGTAGACATTAGCAATCGGTTTGGGAGAAAAAGTTAACACACAAGGTTTAAAAAGTGTGTAAGAGGTGAAGGGAGGGAGGCAGGGGGCAAGGCTGATACGGGGATCTTTTGCAAAGAAGACTGCCAGCAGCAAAGGAGCAAGTTTAGTAAGAGGGAAAGTATCCACTGACGATCTGGTTTTGCACGGCTTACTATAGCACGGCTTCCATGCCTTGAGGTAGGTGGAAGACACTAAAATCCCCTTCCCTTTCCCTCTTTTGACATAAAAAAAAGCTCTCTGCCAACCGAGGCCTATTCTGAGTCACTCCTGCAGAAATTCCCACCTAAGACCTGAGAGATT
The DNA here is from genome assembly GCA_013389945.1 of Fregata magnificens. NCBI lineage: Eukaryota > Metazoa > Chordata > Aves > Suliformes > Fregatidae > Fregata > Fregata magnificens. The sequence goes on from WAAD01027748.1 coordinate 847,625, forward strand.
TTCTATACCTTTGGCGGACGTGAACAGTGTTGTACCCTCTGTGACCTGGGTAAAGGTGGAGGTTAAACCTTGGCAAAGGCAGAGCTCCCCAGGAAACAGTTTGCCTGAACTGTGCAAGTTTTCCAGATTTCTACAGCACTTGCAGCTCACGCTGGGGTGAGCTGGAGACATCCAGGCTGCGTTAGTGAGAAGCCCGGCACAGTTGACGCCCAGCTCGGAGTGCCATGGCTGCTTCCAGCCACGCCGCGTGCATGCAGCCAGGTCCTGGCTGCATGCTGCCCATGCTCCCTGTGCCAGTGCCTGGGACACTGCAGCACGGATCACGCAGTTAATCCAGCTGGAAAGGCATTTTTACTTCTTTCCACAAGTTCAGCTTGCAGCCATGCCGGCCCCCTCATCTGGCTCCCCTTCCTTGGGCCTGATCCAGCACTCAGCCAACCATGTGCTCAGCCATTAAGTTAACAGAAAATTCCCCCCCCAAAAGCGAAGGCTAACCAGGAGTTTGCAGTTATCTCTAGCGAGAGTGTCCTATTTTGTGCTCATGAACAGGCACTCCCAGCGGTACAGTTGGGTGGGCAAGGCTTTCACCGGGATGGCTAAAACCCAAGTCTAAGCCTTTGCTGTCATAGTTTTTTTAACAGTTGCAAGAAGTCAAACATGGGAAACTATTTCCCCTGGATGACCCAACATTAGGAGAATGTGGCCTCAGATATGTAGAGCAAGAGCTTAACCTTGTGTTTTTCAAATCTCTGCTGCACATTAAGTTCACCAGTTGCTCTTGGTTTGTACAATAGCCCTTCTGGAATTGCATCCTGATGCAAAAAAACATCTCTCAAACAAACATTTGCTGAAACTGGTAAGAATTGCAATTAGATTGTAAAGTTGCCCTCTCAGAGCTGCATTTTCCCCTAAATTTTTTCACTGGAAGTTAACTGATGAGCTCTGCTGGAAAAACTTAGTCATCAGTGCAGTGATGTGTTCAGATGGAGAATAATTCAGTATTCAGAATACTCCTCAGATTGTAAGTGTCCTCTCCAAAGTTTGCAGTACCCCATAGTCTTCGTGTAAGTGGAAAATAAAGCTGCATTTGTCTAGTTAAAAATAAGGACGGCAACGTACAAAGCACCACTACAATAGGCTAGAGAAAAAAAGCTAAAATTTGCTTTGCAGTTTATCTTCAAGCAACAGCACTTGCAGTCAAGACGCCCTATTGGTGAAACAACAATGGCATAGGAGCACCGAAGCAGTGGCAGTAAGCTTCAGAGGTAAAAAATCAGCAAACACTTGATCTGTGTTCTACAGTTGCTCCTCACCCCATGTCCATACCAAGGGATGGTGGATGAACTATCTTTGGCCCAAAGCACAGTCATCCACCATGATGTGCCTCTTCTTTCCCTTACCCCCTGTGCCTACCCCAGGGGCTCTTCTGCACAAGCGTGTGGATGCCCAGCGTGCTCAGGATTAAGTGGGCACTGTTGAGACTTAAAATTGTGTTACCAAAACACATAGGTCACAAACCTGGTGTCTAAGGCCCCTATAAATCATTCAAGATAAGTTACATAAATACTTGTCGCCTGTAGGAGATCTCCTCTCTAAAAAGTGTGCCTTGCTCTATGGTCTTGGGAGCTCCAGAGCACTGAGGTGACACCGTTCCCCACCTGCGTCCAGTGTGTGTTATCAGGTTTATTCAGCCAACATTTCCAAGTGCTGTGACAGTCTCAGGGGGTGACAGTGTGTCTGGAGGCCACCAAGGGCTTCTAAGGAGTTGAGCCCACTTGCACAGAGCCAAAAACTGCCTCCACAGGAGGAAAGGTGACAGTGTCTGTATGGGACGGGCATTAGTTAACCACTGACATGCATCAGTGGTGCCATCCCTATGCCAGAAAAGAATTGCAAATCAAAGTTTTGACTGACAGACAAAACCAAGTCTCCTGAGGCCCTTCTGTTTTTACCAGTGGGTTCACGAATGTGCAATTCATGAGCACGGGTGGGTGGCACCCCTGAGGTGAGCATATTCTCAGGATTACTGACCACCAGCAGAAACCCAGCAGGTGATGAACAGGGGAATCCGGTGGACACAAAAAGCCACAGATCCCAGTGCCAGCCAAAGGGAACAGCAGACCCACCAAGCAAAACCCAACCTGGCAAGCGCACAGCCAGCACAGCGAAGGCAAAGCATGCAATGGCAGGGGCAGCACCAGAACCCAGCAAGTCTCCACTCTCAGCACTGCAGAACTGTGAAGGAAGGTGGCCTGTCCCCTGGCTTTCTCCTGGGGGCAGGCTACAGCTAAACTCAACATCCAGGCTCTCCTCTTACTCGGTTAGATGAGAGGAAAGCTGGTGGTGGTGGACGAGAGGAGGTGGCAGGGTCGGCAGCAGGAGGAGCAGGGTGGCTGCAGAGCAATGCTCGGCAGGGAGGTCAGTGCAAGCGAGGGGGCAGCCGCAGCTCCATCTCCTTTGTCCCTCCGCATTTTTTAATAAACCAAGATCTTAATAAAGTGAAGAGCAAAGAAGGAGACAGCAGGTGGCAGGAGTTAGCTGTAGCTCACTCTGACAAGCAGCTAAGGGGGCACTTGCTTTGGACCTGTGGAAAGATGTGATTGTAACACGGTAATGAACAGAGGAAATACACAATGGCAAGCCAGGAGAAATCATGCTCAACTGTGAAACACAACGAGGTTTCATGACTCATTCTGCAAAACAAAGAAAATTAATAAAGGCAACCCCCAACTGTCCAAATTCTGCAGTTTTACAGTAATGACTACAATTTCTCTACATTAAAAACTACTGCAGTGCTTTATCACAGGCGGAAAGTCCAACCAAACCTCTGCAGGCATGGGGATCCCTGCTGCGGGACTCCCCATCACCCTCCAGCCATCTTTGCCCCTAAACCAGCCCTGCTCCTTCCCACAGCACAGCACCACCCTCACATGAAAACAGAAGATGCTGCCTCCAACTTATCCAACAATTCAGCTTTCGAGCTCTTTGATCTACCTCTGCAAGGGGGGCTTGGCACAAAACTTTTTGGTGGAGTAGCAATAAGGGAGAGACAGCATCGGGAATGCATTGTCCCTGGATTAGCATTGCCTGCCAACAGCCTTGGAACGTGGTAAGATTTGGCATAAAAACTGAAAAATAGGATTGTGCCACGATTTTGATGTAATTCAGAGTAATTTGAATAGTCACTGCAAGTCAAATGGTTACCATGAGAGCTACGCAGCCCTCCAGTTTGTTTCTACATTTGTAATACAAAATACAAAGACAGACTTAAGTCTACCAAACCAGGCAGGCTTGTGTATTTTTTGTTTATGTTAAGAATTTACACTTTTCCTGAGGATGACAGCACTGACTCTACAAGAGGGCTTACCATCTGCTTTGCCGTCCCAGACTCATTCCTGAGGGCATTACTCCTGATTTTCTAACTACAGTACCACCTTTACTATGGTATCAAATGTTTCCAAAATACCGTATTTCAGAAAGTTTGGGCAGACTCTGCTCATTATAAAGATCCTCTTGCAATCATTAGAGCCTGCTTCTCACCAAGGCATTCAGCTGGATTTTTAACACCATTAGCAATGAAAAATGCTGTTTCTTACATCTTCAGTCTGTACAGGCACGACTGCTTCTCACTGCTCTCTAATTTTGTGCACCTGTTTCCCATTATCAGAACAGCTTGCTGGTTTTTCTAAATAATCTTTCACGCGGAAAGGTCTGTGCTTGAAACCACCAGCACTTAATGAAACAGGATAGGACACACAGCGGGCATGCCAAAGCTGAGCACACTGACAGCTGATGCAGATGCCCTAGCATGAGCACAAGGCTCCATGAGGCTGACTGCTCTCAGCACCGCAGGTATTAGTGCTTTTTTGCCCCTCCTGACCTTCTCCCACCAAGAGGAAAATCTTGTTGCTCTCAGGGGCCTCTCAAAAGTGTTCAAATCCCTCTGCCAGGTTTGTCCCTCATGTGACTCCTAACTCTTCTTTATTTCCAGAGCCTAAACACCCATGCCTCCTGAAATATGGCCACCAAACTCCTTGCAGTCCCTCCCCAGCACCGTGTATCACAGCTGCCTGGCACAGAAAACCCAGCAGCACTTACTTAAGTGTTTGTAATGTAAACTGTCATCTGCTGCTAAACATGTTATTAAGCCTCCGTGTGTATCACAAAGCAAAAATATATGTTTATTTGACTTTGTTATCTCTGAATATAGAAGTTCACTCTTCCTAGCAGCTCTCTTGTTCAATGGGTACAATGGAGGCAGAATAACCAGAGGCCGCTGCCACAGCCCGCAGCCTGTCTGCCATCACACAGGATGGGGCCAGGAATTAGCTTGCCTTGTGCTTACAGACTGCTTTGAATCACAGGCCCTGAGTCCAAGGAAGACTGGAGAGCTGGTGGCGCTCCTTCTGCAGCCCAGGTCCCTCTTCAGTATAGCACAAAGGTAAAAAAACTACGTACACACAGCCAGAGCCCTTACATCTCTCCAGCACAACTCATCAGCAGTACCCTAGTGAGGCTCATGGTTTGCACAGCAACAAACATCAGTTCAGCTACCAGCTCTGCATGAGCACTGTTGGATTTTAAAGGATGGTACAAAGTGCTTGTTTAGTTTTTTAAGGCCCTACAAAGAAGCCATTGTGCTACCTGCTTGTTCAGTGTCTGTGGCAACCGCTGCCTGAAACTCTCAGCGTCTTGCACATCAGGTCCTTGAGCCATTACTTCTCCCCATTGCCATTCACTCACCAGCACTGGTGAAAGCCACCAGGCTGCAGAGCCACCATGCATGCCTAAGGACGACATGCATCACTGTGCCGAGCTGGCTGCAGCCTTGCCCTGTGCCTGAACAGTCACAAGGAGATGGTCGGAAAAGTACAGGAGAGAGGTAAAAATGAGTTTGGATTTTCTTCTAGCACAGAGGGTTCCAAGAAATCTAATCCTTTTCATGTTTACTACAGATAAGTAGCTTGACGTTATCCTGTCACAAGCTAACATCATGTGGTTGTTTAAGTCCCCCAGAGAAGAAATCCTGAATTCTATAAACCAGTCGTTATTTTTCCAAATGCACATCCTGGGCTACTTTATCATCTTACTATGGTTCACTGCCATAAATCTCTGGAAAATGCAAGGCATAGTCAAAGACAGCAAACACCCTCCCTATTTTCACTTTCAGAGCTTGTAAATGCAGACGGGTGTGAGCGTGATCACTCTCAGCACAGGCAGCAGTGCCACTTCCTAAGCACTTTTTTCTTTTTCCTTCTGAAAATATTCCAGCTAGCAACCAATGGAGTAGCTGCTTTTTTTCCGTACCACTGCTGCCCAAGCTGAGGTATTAACAAGGTACTACCTTCCCTGCGCAGTACTTACACAGCTCTTCTCCTCGCCTTGTAGGTGTTTCTGCCCAGCACCCTCCAGCCGCTCACAGCTCATCAGGAGCAAATCTGCTCCGGCACATGGGCTGTGCTTTTGCTGCGCTGAAGGACCCACTTGGGTCTCGTCAGAGGGACAATTACCATCTTTTCCCCGCAGGAAAGGTGCTGGACAGGCAGTCACACACCCATGGCTGGCAGTACAGGTGGCACAGGGACAGCGCGGTGCTCCTCAGCCGACACTCGCCAGATTTTGGCATCACCTGCTCTGCAAAACGGTGCTGTTCTGCAGCACAGATGTTTACATTCAAGTTACGGGACAGTATTTATCCCAGTCTGGCCTGGCTGTTATGCTCTGTTCAGTGTCAGTTCAGCTTTTACAGCTGCATCTAAGCACCGTAACATTTTACAGACTCTCTTTCCCAATATGCAGCACATGGATGTTGCCTCCCGTGGAGGAGGCTGCCCGTGGTGGCCTGGCTCGTGTGATGGGGACCCCGGTGCTGGTCTGTGGCTGAGCCCGGTGCCTTCTCGTGGGGATCCAGGACACCTTACAGCATTTCTGCCTACGGACAAGCCCCACTCCCTCCCCAGAGCCAGCTTGGGGTGGGTAATTCCACCGAGCAAGTGTGTACACGGGGTCCAGCCTCAGCTTTTCCCCGCCAGGATATTACTGGTAATAAAAGGGGAATTACAGTCATATATTGCATTTTTTATCAATGTGTCTTAAAGTATCTCATATATCTATTAAGTGTAATCCGCTCTTAACACTCTTCCCAAAGCATATCATGCAGTAATGGCAAATGCAAGACAGCAGCACAAGTCTCAAGGGTCCCGTACAGCAAACGACCTCTGCTTCCAGTACGTAGGAAAGTGTTCCTGTATCTGTACGGAACCGGAGCATCAGGAGGCTGCTGGCCAGAGCCATGGTTTATTTCATCCTGACCTTAAAAAGAGGATCACCTGGCATGACTCCAAGAGGCACTTTTGCCTTTTCAAACAGGCCAGCAAGCTCACAGTGAGCCACTTCGCTCTGCCATAACTCTGTCCAGCTGCGACAGGCTGCGTGAAGGCATCAGCTACAAATCAAACAGCTCTTCTGATCTGCTGTCAAACAGACTGGAGACAGGAATAAAATGATAATAATATTTAACAAGTTGCAGAGACCACAGATTTTTCCATTTTACCTGGCTAATCTGAACTGGGGGGACAGACAGCCCTTGAGTGAGAAGATTTACAGGTTTTCTGCGCTAATGTTTTAAACTACGATCAGCCCATCTACAACACCCAAAATCCAACAGTGGGTGTGTGGACAGCTGCTGCACTGAGAAATGCACCAGGCCTTTTCACTTGATTCATAAAATAATTATTTGACCTGGTTTTTGTATTTATCTCCATAATTGGTATCTGTGGTATTGTGCTAGCAAAAGGACAATAAAATGTCCTAAGATGGTATTCAGATTATTAAATCCTTTGGAGACTCGGCCCTCCCAAAAATAATTAATCTGGTTGGGTACATTTCAGCAAAATTTTACTTGCTTCACATCTTTTAAATGTCTGTTCTCTTCATCTTTTATATCAATAGGAAAAGACACTGTACAATAGCAAATGGCAAAGTATACTGATGTGATGACAAGGGCAATCTTTTTTATAGCTCTTATTGATCATTTCAGGCCCAGCAGAAGCTTAATGCAAAAGTAGCCTCATCCAAATCACGAGCATCTGCCAAGTGGTACTATTTGAGGACAAAATATTAAGGATGGAAAAATCTGGCCGTTTGGCAGAAAGTCACATGTTTACTCTGTCTAAGTGGTTTGGCACGTGTACCGAACGGACGGTCGGAAACGGCACCCTCTTCCAGGGTACCGCAATGACAAACGATACCAATACCCTGTGGTTAATACAACTACAACTGAATATTTGCTGTAACTACTTCACTGCCAACCACGGTATTTCTCTCATTGCTGCAGCTAAGCAAAGGCAGAGAAATGGGTCATTGGTTTGTTTTTAAATTGCAGCTCCCTACTCACTCTGGTCAATCAATCACAGCCACAGCCATCACCACACTTCTCACTGCTCATTTGTTTTATTCCCATTAACATATCAGGGTCTTGATGGTAAGGCCAGAGGGGCTCAGCTCGTTCATCCTGCTGAAAGCCCACTGAGGGATGTTGCCCTGCTTCCATACATGTACCAGGGGCAAAGGTCAGCAGAGGAGACGAGATCTTTAAGCTAAAAGACATTGCTGGCACAAGAACAAGTGGGTATAAAATGGACAGGAATTAATTGAGGCTGGAAATCAGAGGAAAATTTTTTGCCTCGAGAGCAGACAGATCACTGAACAGCTTTCCTGTAGGAGTGATGGGGGTAAACACCAACTTGATGTTATTACTGGTGGGATTAATAGCATAATTGACTACAACATTGCGGGATGGAGCATGGTGGTGTAAGAGGCTCATCCCACTGCTGGCACTCGGGCTTTGCCCCCAACGGACAGGGGAGTGAACCCCCATCCCGGCTCACTCAGACGGAGCCAATTGCTGTGGTGCCCATGTTTCCCCTACACTGTCTGTGAGTCACCACGGATGAGCCATATCCCACTGAACATCCATCCACTCTCTAGAAGAATGGTTATTTGGGGGATGTCAAAGGGAGAGACTTGGCAGAAACAAGCTGCCAGGTTTGGGGTCTCCTTGCCCCCTTCCAGCCCTCCCTGTGCTGCACGGGGAAGGCAGAAAGCTGCCTACCAAACCCCTTCTTTCCTGTGCTAAGCCAAAGCCCAGCCAGCACAGCAGGCAGGCGGTATGGGGAGTCACAACCAAGACACAAGCAAGGGACTGGTGTCAAAAGCACATTGCACTACCCCAAACAAGACCCCTCCAGCATTGCCTCTGCCACTGATGCTGTTATCATTGCTCGAGATAACGCCCACACCTCAGTACTTGTGCAGGCACAGGCAGTAAATACAAAGCGTGCCATCTGCTGGCATGGACAATACAGTATTTCCATACGTTTGCATTTTTACTAACAATGCTGGTGAGCTGCAAGGGATACCTGAGCCCACCCACAGCAGTGACCAGTAGTGACACGCTCTGCCTGCCCACACTCCCTCCCTGCCTCCTCAGGCTGTTTGAAAAAAAAAAAAAAGGGGGCAGAAAAAGAGGGTGAATTTAAAATACAGGGTTTTATCTCCTGCTATTAAATCACATGCTCTGAAATGAACCTTAATAATTCTGCACAGCAAACTGGATTTAGCAGAAAGAAAACCTGCTATAACATGGAAAGAAGACAGAAATGGTGGGCAGCAAGAGCAAAACCTTCTACAGGAGTGACTATGGGCCCAAAAAGCCAGGCAGGGCAAAAGTTTTGCAGCATATTTCATGTAGTTTATGCCAAATGGGGAGCTCATACAGTAAAAACAAGGCCCCAGATTTTCCAGGTGTGGCAGAGCTCAGGATGTCAGTCCTTGCAGGCCTGCCAGCTATTGATCTCAGAACATTTCAGGAAGGAGGCAAACGTTATTACCCATTACATATGATATCCATTATCTGTTTTTTTCTTTTCCTGTAACCTTTCTAGCATCCTTACAGCTTGCTTCTCCATCCAAAATAAGTCTTCTAAACCACAGTTTGTGTGCGCACAGGCCAGCCCCTCTGCAGGTGCCTTTGCTGCCCAGATCAACACAGTTCTCATCCCAGTTCTCCTGCTCCCACTGACACAGCGCAGGAACCTCTGCTCCTGTTCCTGGCTCCCATTGCTTGGCTGAAACTCCCAGCTTGCCACTTCCCTTACATGCAGTTTCACAACCATCTTGTGACTCCTCTACAGCATGTTTGTGCTTGCAACAGTCTGCGTCTTCTTATTGCCAAATTATCTCCTTGCTGAAGTCCTTCCTCAGCTCATCATTCTGCCATAAAGCCCTTCAGAAAAGCTCCTGCCAGCCTCCTACACTGCCTCCTCAGACCACAGCATTAGACACACTGCATCTCAACCAATTCCTCGGTGCTGCATTTCTAAAAACCTCTTGGGAAGGAATTATTTCTCTGATGTAAAAGCAGATAGTGCACTGTTGGCACCCAAAATATCATTTAATAACACTGTTATTTTCTCTAGACCTGCAAATCTTCCCAAGACCTGCTTCAGGGCTCATTTTGATCTTACTTAATTAGTGATCCCTTAGAAGCTCTGTTTCATGTTGAAAACCATTTGCTGGAATCACTATTTTGGAGTCACTTACTACAAATCATAAAGCTGCACTGTTCAAAAGAAATAGAGATGTGGGAGCACAGAGCAAAATACATTGCAGCCCCAAACTATGAATATATTAAATGCAGCTATAAGTCATCAAGTCCAGTAATAGCAAACAATGCAGCAATACAGCCACAAACACTTCGAGATTAGGAAGAAATATTAGCAGAGTACTTGCTACAATTGATTACCATTTAATAATGCAGAAGGTGAAGTTTTCAGTGTGAATAAGCATAAATGTGTAGGCATGGCACAAAATCATTATATCTGATTGCAGTTTAAGACTCACGTCATTGTAGTAAAAGCTTCATTCTTGAGCTAATAGAATTTAGACATCCTGAGTATTTTATTGCATTGATAAAGGTTTGTACTGAGCTAATGAACAATGAGCAGGCAGAGGTAATCAACGTCCAAAATGGATCCATTTAAAAAATATTGACAAATTGTGTGAAAACATTCACTGTTGCAAAACCTGAAGAGAGTATGCACAGACGTGTTATTCCAAGGGGGAGAAAGAAATGCTTGATTTCACTAATGGAACACATGAAAGAAAACACCTGAAACTAGTGAGGAGCTGCTGAAAGCCCCGGGGGGCTGACTGGCCAGCCACTGGGGCAGCAGGCAGGGCAGGCAGGGCTTCACCAGTGGGTCCAGCACTGTGCATGCAACCTGGGCCCCAGCGATGCCGAGGCACTGAGCAAACACCCTGGTACACATCAACACCTCTTGCGAGGGCTGAGCCCAGCGGTACATGCTCGATACCAGTTTTCAGATCAATAATTTTATAAGCTGTAGACGTGTGTGTTCTTCCTCCAGCTCAGCACCGAACAGGGGTGTTTAACCCTTCATCTGCTTGCAGGAAAACTGCATGTGCTAGATCACTGCTAGCCATATCATTTAAACTGGAAAGATGGATTAAAATTAGCCCATTCAAACTCGGATTAAATCCCAGCAGAAGACTGGAAGGAGACTTAGCACCAGCCCACACCCTCCCACCCCAGCTCAGGCATCTGCCTTCTCCAGCCCAAGCCAAGAGGCAGTTTCTCAAACTTTTCCCCTTGCTCTCTGTGCTTTTGCTGAACCCCAGCTGAAATCTGGCTCCTTCTTTCCTTCAAGCTCTGAGCTTTCAGGTTAGGAAACCTGTCTGCAAATGTGTTGATGTACTTGGAACTGGATGATGTCCAAGAAACCAATCAGTCCCAGGACGAGCAGGACTGCGCACTGTCTGTCTGCCAGCCGCCGGGAGCGTCTGGAAAAGATCAAGATTACAGACCCAGGGTGGGAGACAAACAGCGGGTATTCCCTTTATACCGCTCAGCCAGAATAAAATCTGACACGCTATATTAATAACCTGGCGTCACCCAGTAAAACATCTGACCAAGGGGAACATAAAATGCCATGCAGATATCGAGGGCCTGATGGCAAGTCATGTGAAGAGCAAACAAGATAGCTGGGTGGCATGAGATGCAACCAGGGAACAAAACCCTAATGTCAAGCCCTTTTGTGCTTAGCAGAGTCAGCCCTAAATGGTTTGTGATTTTTGCTTTCTGCCAAGCTACTGCTTTAATTGGGCAAGGGAGACTGTTCAGCGTGTTCAGTAACGTAGAGTGGAGAGGAAAATGGCATGTGCCAGGCTGAGAAGCCATGCAGAAGCCACCCTGCTTAAGTGCAAAGATTTATTACTGGTAGGAACACATCTTATTCGTTATGGCTTTTGACTACTATTGTAAGAAATGTTCTCCGTGACTTAATCTAAGAATGCAACCTTTTTGGTGCATGCTGTTAACCAGCCACACACAGAAACCAAATTCTGTCTAAATTTATACTCACGAGCCCCATTAGCCTCAGTAAGCAAAGCCAGAATTAACTCCCATCCCTTTTCATTTCCTTGGGTGAGGTGGAAGCAAAAAGCCACTGACTGCTGAGACAGCCCAAGAACATAACCGTGGATACTGCTGTGACTTTCCCACATGCTGGCCCAGTGGCTTGGTGGCAGCAGGGAGCCAGCAGTGCCGCCTTAACTACACACTGCTCTTACCTGTGCGGCAAGGGCAACTCTTGTGAGGTGCAAAGTCCTCTCTGGGAGCAGGGGCTGAAACCTACCGGGTCCCTCTAAGACATCAAAAGTTGGCCTAACTCCTACATTATAGTGGCGACCCATATGGCTTCTCAAGCAAATTTGTGGTGTAGAAAATGTGAGCAAGCATAACTGAGCTGCTTATTGACTTGTATTTAATAGATTAGTTAATAAACTTCGCCACAGAAGTAACATCCTAGCAATGCTCCTTCCTAGACTCTTGTAGCACCTCTATAATCATCTGAATAGCATCTTCAGTACTTGAACCTCTTTCCAGCATAAAGACAGTTCAATAGCAGCATTCAAACCTAGAGTAGCTGGACTGTCTGCACTCTGTCTTCACAAGAGTATGAAATTCTTGCTGCAGTCTAAGAAAGAAAAATCACTTAGCACAAGTAAGGTCTTTTTTTAAAACCACTGATTAAACAGATATTCACAAGACAGAGCACAATGGCTTTGATAGAGCCATTGCAACCTATTATATAAATCCTCATTCATGCCCATGAGAGCTTTTCCTTTTCTTTTTTAATAACAGAAGAGAAAATGCAGCCACGTAAAAGATATTAAATTGCATAAAAATGTGTGACTGGTAAGTTCATGACTTAAACTCAAAGCAGCAAAGAGACGGAGAGTTTGGGCTGGAAATCTCGGCTGCTGCTTGGTCCCCAGCTGCGAGCTCGCAGGAGCCATGCTGTGGCCTTGGCTCACCAGCATCGGAGCTCACTTGGTCGCTTGCTCGCTTGAACTCATCTCTGCAGCACCGGAGCCACAGAATTACACCTCTTCTGAAGAAGAGGATTTAATTGCAGAGTTTATTTATGGATGCACGGGAGCACTGACAAGGAAAGCAAAGTGTTATGTGAGGGGGCTGGTCGACACTTAGAAACTCCGTCCCTTATCTATAAATGTTCCTCCCCTGCGTGTATACCGCTACAGCCCCAGCACCTTCCAGCCATGCATTAAGCAATGTGGCTAACGTACGTTAGCAGCACACTATTTACACTTCCATATCCTATTGTACTAACATGTCAGACCTGATTGAAGGCAATACTTTTGCTAGACCTTTGGCAATTTTCTGTGTTTCCTCCCAAGAATGGATTTTTTTGTCAGAATCCTCTTCTTAACACATTTAATCTGAAATAAATATGTAATATTACAGCAGTCATGAGCTGACCTCATTAGCTGGGCTTGCTCTACTGGAGGTAAAACTGGTCTGGGAAAGCAGCAGTAAGTGTAGAGTTTAATAAAAGAGTTTTTAAAACACTATAATTTTTTCGCCGTAAAGCAAAAGGGGGTCAGCTTGTTCTTCCAGACTCCACTCCAAACAATTTACTATCTTTATAGATGAAAAAAAATGTAGGCAGCCTTTTGTGATTTGAGTGAAACTAGGACATTCAATATATACCCACTTCAAAACTTCACTTACTTACAGATGCCTGTTCCTTCAGCTAATATTTATTCTCTAGATTTTCAAGAAAGCCCTTTTATGCACTCTGCATGGCTAGATACAGACACAGCATCTCCTTCACTGCCACTTTCCTCCAGTAAATCTCTGTTCTCGTAAGCATCTCTAACCGCAAATAGATGAAATCAAGCTGCAACCAGGCAGACTCGCTCTCCCCAGAGTTATGGTGTCATACAGGGCTCAATGGCCCTACCAAGGTGGTCAGGAGGGACTTGACAACTTGGCCCAACACCAGGACTCAAACCAGAAGTCAGTAGCCTTGTGGGAACAGCATCAAGAAGCACATTGATCTCAAGAGATCTGTAACTTCAGGAGCAGACAACGTGTAATGAAGACGTTGCTAACCCTGCCTTTCTTCTCTTGGCTGGACATTGGTGCTCTGCAATCAGGTGGCCTTATGGTAGGTGGAGAGGCGTGTGCCAGCGTGACTTGGTGACGCAGGACGGCCAAGCACGATGCTCCCTGGATCTATGGGGCATCCTCTCTGTCTTGCTTCTTGCAAGAGAAGGACTAGTTTGTGCCCGCTATGAGTGGCGGGCGTCCTTCCAAATGCTGTGCAGTCCATGCGCGTCCACACAGTGGTTCTTCACAACCAGGCAGGACACAGCTTCTCTTGGATTTGCTGACCCAAGACACTCCATTGAGACAGGCTGTGGTATCCACCTCACACTCACTGGCCACTGATGTGGACAGCATGCAGAACCAACCACTTCTTTTCTGCTCCTCAGCATCAGAAAGGGTTAACAAGAAACATTTGTTTAGGAGACCGACCAGCTCTCGGTCCCAAAACTGGTCTCAGATCACAAGTAAGAAAGACACATATTGAACCTCTCTGGGTGCTTAGCCTTTCTCTGCTCTGCTTTGCAAGGCACAACTGAGCCGGCAAAACCAGGAATTTAGTTCACTGGCATCACCCTCCGTGTGAATTAATTCCTTTTCCTCGTGATGTCATCCAGCTTCAGCGCGCCCAGGGCTTTTGCCAGAGTCGGGAACTGTTGATGTGTGCGGGGATTCTCACTTTAGCTGAAGTAGAGATGTTTTATAAGAAATCTTTGACTGCACTTCCTCCAGCTGGCTTCAATCTCTTTCCTTTGGTGTTTTTACGGTAAAGCTTCTCCAGGGCTCAGCCCACCTGGGGGTGGCCCTGCTACCCCCACCCTGCTCCCACCTGGCACAACGTGCACCCGAGGCAAAGCAATACAAGTTGTCCATGAGATTATTGAGCTGAGCTGGCCCACTGCAGGGTCACAGGCGAGCAGGTGACACCGAGCCATTGATCTCACGGCTGGACTCTGTATGTTGGGTAGGGGGCTTGCAGCTGGGATGGCTCCCAAAAGACCAAGAGCCGGGAACATGGATCAGGGACTCTATGACCGTTGAGACTGGGACAGACGGCAGCACTTCAGTGGGAAGTTCACCTCACCCAGTATTTAAAACACTCCCACCCGAGCTGATACCCTGTCCCACGTAATAGCATGGAAGCAATTACATGGCAGAGCAAGATTCAGGTCCAGAAATCTGGAAGAAACTTTGTGGGTCCCTGTGTCCTGTCCTATGCTACTGCAGACTCTACACTAGACAATCTCCTCCATAAACTTACCAAGCTTTCTCCTGAGTACTTAGTTTCTTCAAGTTTCTAGCACTTCTCTCCAGCTGTCCCAGCGGAGATGCCCCGTGGTGCTGCACACCAGCAGGCACTGCTCCACCGCGAGGTCTCACCACCAGCATCTCAGCTGGACCACAAACATTTGCCGGGGAGACCCCACGCACACTGCAAAGTTGTATGGGGCTCACGGCTTGCAATTATCCTGCAGTCAGCGTGCTGGCTCTCCTCCTCAGCTGTTTTCAGCTAATGAGTTTCCAGTCTATAGCTGAAGCTTTTCTTATCAATCCCCACGGACGTGATCTTACACTACATATTGCTGAACTTCACCAAGGCCAGGCATGCCTTCCAGTGCTGTACCACAATGTGCAACAGTGGGTTTACAGAAGATCAACAGATGGAATCAACACAAACATAGCAATGAAAGAGTACATGGGGCTACATCGGGCTAGCAACTGGTCACTAGCGGGGTTCCACAGGGATCCATCTTGGGGCCAGTGCTCTGTAATATTTTCATAAATTACTTGGATGCAGGACTCAAAGGATTAGTACCAAAGTTCGCCGATGATACAAAATTGGGAGGAGCTGTGGACACTCTCGAGGGCAGAGAGGCCCTGCAGAGAGATCTGGACAACTTAGAGAGCTGGGCAATCACCAACTGTATGAAGTTTAACAAGGGCAAGTGCCGGATTTTGCACCTGGGACATGGCAACCCTGGATGTACATACAGACCGGGGAACAAGAGGCTGGAGAGCAGCCCCGTGGAGAGGGACCTGGGCGTTCTGGTTGATGGCAAGCTTAACATGAGCCAGCAGTGTGCCCTGGCAGCCAAGAGGGCAAACCGTGTCCTGGGGTGCATCAAGCACTGCATTGCTAGCCAGTCGAGGGAAGTGATTGTCCCGCTCTACTCTGCACTGGTGCGGCCTCATCTTGAGTACTGTGTGCAGTTTTGGGTGCCACAGTATAAAAAGGATGTGAAGCTACTAGAGTGTCCAGAGGAGAGCCACGAAGATGGTGGAGGGTTTAGAGGGGAAGCCGTGTGAGCAGTGGCTGAAGTCACTTGGTTTGTTCAGCCTGGAGAAGAGGAGACTGAGGGGAGACCTCATCGCGGTCTACAGCTTCCTCACAACGGGAAGAGGAGGGGCAGGTGCCGATTCCTTCTCCCTGGCAACTAGTGACAGGACCCGAGGGAATGGCAGGAAGATATGCCAGGGGAGGTGTAGGTTAGACATTAGGAAAAGGTTCTTCACCCAGAGGGTGGTGGAGCACTGGAACAGGCTCCCCAGGGAGGTAGTCATGGCACCAAGCCTGACAATATTCAAGGAGCATTTGGACAATGCTCTCAAACACACAGTGTGAATTCTGAGATTGTCCTATACAGGGTCAGGAGTTGGACTCGATGATCCTTGTGGGTCCCTTCCAACTCAGGAGATTCTATGATTCTATGAAAATATTTCGGAAGATCAGATGTAGGATTTATCCCTGGGAAAAACCATTGCTAACTTCCTCCAGCCTACAAGCTGTCCTTGCCGTACCACTAATTTCAGCGCATTTCCCCTGCAGCTCATTCCTTATCCACCTTACAGCCCTTGTTGCAATCCACATCTCCAGCTTAAATCTCACCATGTCATATATGGCACCACATTGAATGCTTTAAGAGAGAAATCTACTGCATTTACTTGATCTGGAAAAAAAGTAGTTGTCTAATTAGAAACACCCATTAGGACCTAGAATGATGTACTTAAGACAGACCCATTTCACCACTGCCTTTGTATTTTTAATTAACCTCTCCTTCCAAACTAATTGCTAAACCATCTTTAAACGTCTATTCCTATGCTAAGGAAGTGATAAAAATTGAACAGAAATGTCAAAATACAGCATATAATAAAGATTAAAACAAAATTATTTATGATCACTGTAAAAATAATACTTACATAAGATAACTGAACAATAAAATTTGATTTAGAGCTTTTCAAGAGCTTTGCTACCTTGCCCTTCGTATAACTTTTGAAATACTCAGGCTGTATTGAGTTTATAGTACAGTTCTAAGGAACAGATTATAAATAGAGAATAGAGAAATATACATACAAGAATAAATATAATAAATAGAGAAATATAGATTTTTTTTCTCTTTCTAAATAGAGATTAAATCTAAGAAATATTTATCCAACTCCTCAGAAAACCAAAAGAGTCGAGCCTCTCAGGAGTGAGCAGTTTGGCGATGCACACACTGCAGTTTAACAGATCCGTATTTCCCCACTTCAAGCCTTCTGGATGCCACGGAGCAGGCACACGTTTCCATTAAGCACCACAGTGGAGGACCTGCCATCGTCACGTGCCATGGTGCCGGCAGACCTGATGCCAGCTCATTGCCTGCACCAGCAGCCAGGTGGAATGCGACGCAGCCGCAGGGAAGTGACTTCCCTGATCACCCACCAAGAGCTGCAGCCTTACTTCTCTGAGATTAATTATTTTATTATATGTTTATATGAAGATTGGAAACATCTGGGAAATGTTAGGCAACTGCTGAAGAAAGAGCAGGCTTCTCTAATTAGCAGAGAGCTGCATCACGGCTCCTTCCTCCATTCTCTGAAAGGAGAATTTTGGGGCCAAATTCTGCACCATTGACTTGGTGCCCTGTTGGCACCCAGCAGACCCGCTGCCTCTGGCTCCCCACAGCACTTATGGCAAGATACAACAGGTTTATTTCTTTGGTTTTTTTAATCTACAGCCTTTGAATCACTGCAAAATATTCAGTACCAAATACACCAACTCTACAGGGAAACTGCTCCATGCTCCATCTGGTCTCTGGACAGATTATGCCAAAATGCCCTGGATCTACTCCTGTGGGGAACAAAACTGCCAATAAAATTTTGGTTGGGAAGGTCCCTGTCTACATACCAAAATGTATTTCTTGGATACTCTGTGGCTCAGCTCACAACAGGATTTCAACTGGGGACAAACATGAAAGCATCTCCTGTTCCCATAGGTACCACCAAGAACATGGACTGCTTTGAAGTCTATCGTAAGGCTTTTTTTGTCTCTTTTCAGCTCTAGGCAAAGACAAAAAAATTATCTCAATGCTATGGCAACTTTCCATGGACAAACTTGTCACCTACCTACAAATAAACAAGTGTACCTCAACATTTCAGGTGGGCAGAAACAGTGGTGGGAATATGACAAACTGTGCAGGGATCAAGATCTTTTGACTCTGACACTGTACCCTATGCATCAATGTATGACAACATCGAGACAATTTACGTGGTGTTCAACAGCCACAAGTGAAGCCCAAGGATTCAGGCTTAGAAACACGGCAGGGAATCAAAACGTTACCCAAGGGAATTCTGATGTCTTGGTTTCCATTCACCTGAAGTCATTGCTAACAGGGTCTGGCTGATGTGACCAGAAATAAGCCAGGTACTCTGTAGAAATAGGTCCGGTTCCAGTAGATGGCATGTGGCTCCTCTTGTCTGGAAAGCTAAGAAGGATAGCTGTTCTCTTGATGTTTGTCAACAATTCCAGATACGTTCCCAAAGAGCATCACCAGGGAAAGATTTCAGACCTTTTGGTGCTGAGGGCTGGAGAGCATCATAAAGCTTCTGGAGCCTTCTGCCATCTGGAGCTTCCTCCACTGGCACCAGGTGGTCTCAGCAGCCCTCCTGAGCTGCTGAAGCCACCGGGGTGAGGTGGCCCATGCAGAGATGAATACAGCAGACCCACAGCTAGTGGAGAATGATTAGTCTGAAAAAAATTACCTGAAATTTTAATTCCAAATACATTTTTCATGATGATTTCCTCTGCTGGTGTAAATCATGACATGTGAGGCACTGCTGAATCACATCTTCGCAGCGGTAAGGGTGAGCCCTGTCTGTACAGTTCCCAGAAATTCAATACAGCCATGTTGGCATGTGCAGGTAGGAGATTAAGGAGCCATCTGAAAGGGTAAACTGGGATATCCTGCACCTAGGATATGGGAACATCTGGGCACAGCAATGCTTTGATGGACTGAGACCTTAAGGAGCTGACCTTCCAGAATAGGTATGGGGCTCCTCCATGATTTCTGGTGATGCAGAACATGAAAACAAACATTGCATATATCTAAAAAGGAATGGTAGAAACAGGGTGCAAGTTGGTGTACAACAGCAAGATAAATTGGCATTCACACACTGCTAGAAAGGGGTACACCAGGCTGGGAATGCTGCCCTAGAGCTCCAGTCCAGGTCCAAGGGCTGCGGCTGGGGCCAGCAGCATCCCTGAGCTCTCCATGCCAGGCTTCCACAACACCCAGGTCATGCCAGGGACCTCTGAGAGGGTTTAACAACCACTTTCCATTTTTGGGGGGGAAAAGATCTTGCAAACAACCTGCCTCTCACTTTTGCAGAGTAGCGGTGCTGTGTTTTCTTAGATAAACACATACAGACCAGCACTTGGCAATGAAGGCTGTTTATGAAAACAAGTACCAGTTGGGGGAGGACCTGGGTGGCAGCACATGCTCCCTAAAAGCTTATGGATCTCCTCATCCCTCTCCAAGGAGAGCTGGCAATTAGGAGGCAATGAGGACAACTCCTCCAACAGTTACAGATTCAGCCCTTCTCCCACCCAAGAAATGAGAAGCCAGGGACTCCTGCATGGAATATCCCCTCCTGCCAGTTTCCAAGACCGGATGATTCTGCCCCAAATATTTGTTTATAAACTTACGAACCAGTGAATGATGCGCTAAACAGTTTTGCAAAAAAAGGTGAAGTTTGTGCAACAACATCTAGAAAGCTGTATTATTGATAAAGTCAAATAAAATTAATATAAACAAGGTAAGATTTAATCTCTTAGTTCTCCTCGCATTAAGTCATTCTGAGGACTTAATTTTAAAATACAGAAGTGTTCTGAGAATATTTTGTAATTACAAACCAATAAGAAAAATCATCCAGGAGGAATAATTACATAATTTCTAGATGAACTCACTGCTTAGAAGAACTCACAGCTTAGAAGAGCAGTAATAAATAGATCCTCATATCATTACTGTTGCTGCGGCTGATGACTCACCACTGTTACTGGGATCATATCCCAGAATAGTCATGCTACTCTGTGTACTGCATACAAAATTAGCCATGAGGGACTTACTATTAAATGAAACAGATTTGGGGTTTTAGGATTCATGTGGTCATATCATAAAAACAAAAGCTGTTAAATATTTTACTTGAATGCAGTGAATTTTAGATACCAAACCTGAAGGTATCTGCTCTCCATCAGACAGAATTAGCATCTGCATATACTGACTGCATGGCTTTTCAGGTAACAACTTCCTATCACACCCTTCTGGTTCTGGCAGCATAGGATAGTCGTCTTACAGCAGCTAACATGCCATCTCAAGAGAAAAATACACATAGTTTTATAGAAACATAAGGGAACAAGTATGTGTATCTGATACAGTTTATCAAAAAGAAAGAGATCATCTAATTAAAATATATGTGCCTTACCAGCTAAAGCACAATGGTGTATCATTTTGATAGAGCTTAATTCAAAATGCATAACAAACTAGAATGAGACATTAGAAA
This sequence comes from Fregata magnificens, assembly GCA_013389945.1. Taxonomy (NCBI): domain Eukaryota; kingdom Metazoa; phylum Chordata; class Aves; order Suliformes; family Fregatidae; genus Fregata; species Fregata magnificens. Next base: position 867,936 of record WAAD01027748.1, read on the forward strand.
TATTCTGCTATTAGACTACTCTATTAGCCTCCAAGAAACCTGCTAGAAACACCAACAGTTTCCTCTAATAAATACATATTTAAACACATAATGTAGGTGTTGTCTGCACTTATGTGCCACCCCAAAAGTGTGGTTTTGGTTTATTTGTGATTTTCAGTGAATACCAAAAGTCTTTTGGGACCGTAGGGCAGATCCCCACGTAAGCCATGTAAGAGACTGTCAGTATGACAGGACTAAGAAAGGACTTCCCCCCCCAACTTCACAACCTCATTTCCAAACATGTTCTGTTCTTTCATCTGCTGGTATTTATGCACATCTCTAAGTATGTCTGCATCCTTTACCTTCACAACACATTTACTGGAAAGAACATTAGGAACATCCAAAGTTTACTTTTTGGCTGAATAAAACCCTCTCCTTGTGCATTATAAAATGATCTAATATGTATTACAAGTGAAAACACTTTTTTTTTCAATCTCCAAGCAATGTCCAGTACTCAGTGTACAATAAAACATTATCAACATGCTACCACCTCAAGGTACTTGCTTCTATCTTTTTTACATGAACTGCACCTTCAGATTTTGCCAGCCACTAATTCTTCAGGCTTTCCTCTTAGGATGTTAGCTATTTTTATTTTATGTTGGTTTCTTAAGAGAACTCCTATTCTGTCCTCCAAACAAGCACACAAAATTACAGAAAATCTTTACTTGTCTTTGCAGCAATCATGCACCAGCGAGTTAACTGAAGCAGCATCCAGAGGCATAACGTTTGCTTTTAAGCAGGCTCCCACTTAAATGTTCTCATGAGCATGAGCAAGTCCCTCCCCGGTGGGGCTGTTTCCCAGTGCTCTCCTCTGACTCCTCCAGAGAAAGGCTCTGCCTGCCCCATGTCCAGCACCTCCATGCTCATCTCACTTGCAGCACAAGCTCCTTCCCAAAAAGCTCACAGGTAAAGCAGCTTGCTCGTGTTCTTGAAGCCAGGGTGGAAAACACAAATAATCATTGAAATTACATGTATGGGTTTTTCAAACTAGGTTCAAGGTTCTCTGAGATCAAGAAGTCGGTTGAATCAGTGGGAAGTAACACGAAGCACCTTGTCCATCCATCTCCTGCAGGTCACCCCGCAGCCCACTCCACTGCTGCGTTGTGCTGAATGTGCCTGATTTTCTGCTTTAAACCCTGAACTCCTGATAACAGCTGTGACTTCCTTGGAAATACGTCAGCTGCTGCCCTAGATACTGAGTCTGCTACACCAAATGGTCTTTTCCAGACTGCACGGTGACTACCAGCTTATTTCTCGTGTTATTCTCAGCATCTTTCAGTTCATCCTCATTTTGCCTTTCCTGCCAGCCTACCCGGAGGACCACCACGCTGCTGTCCACCGTTCCCAGCTCCCTCTCCTTCTCTTTGACAAATAGGCAGGAAACCAAGTATTTATTTGTCAGTTTTTCAGCCTTTAGACAACAAGAGTTTTGCTCGTTTCTCTGCAGATATTAATTCCTCCAGGCTAGGTAATAACAGGCTCCCTGAAGCAGCCTGTCCTTGTAGGATCTTACTGATGCTCCCTGGACTGCCCACTCACATCTTCAGCTAACAGCCAGTTTTTTGGCTGCATTATAGCTCTTCCCTTAGAAGAGTCAACTTGAATACTCGAAGTTGTATTTCATGCTCTCCTAAAAGCCTAATATATACTGTCTATCAAACTCAGTTCCTCTCCTAATTCTCTTACTTCTATAAACAAACCCACCAATCACATATGCTGTGTTTTGCTCATGCTTGTGCTTTTGACAGCGGGCCAAACCATTGAAATCAAAAGAGCTCCTGAGCCAGGGTAGGCAATACAATATACGCTTCTTTAAATGTGGCAAATCTGCTTTTAATAGGCTTTTAACAACGACAGATTTTAATCCTGTGGAAGCAATTGTCTAGACTACTACCTGTGCATTTTTACAAACACATACTGTATTTGCTTTCTCAGTCCTCTGCTTTTTCTGTATTCCTGTCCCAAAACTGTATTACTTAAATCATCAAATGATGCATTCATTCCAGGAGTTTATATTATCGACTTAACATCCTTTATCCAGGGCTTCTAAAAATATTGTATAATGGAATCAGGCCCTTTGGATTAATTCAATTCACTGTCATTTCACTTACACCTATTGCCTCCATCCAAGAAAACATATAAATATGCGGCAGGTTCACATGTCCTCTAGCTTTCAGGGACTAGCTCCTAGAGAAAACCTTAGCACCATCATTCTTTCACATTTAAGAGCAAATCTGGGGGTACAGCATGTGCCATTTAATAGAGGGGCCCCCGTTCCCTGTCGCAGATACTGCAAGTGGTCCAGCAGCTCTCTGGAAAGCAAAGGGGGATGCTGAAGGGAATCTTCTTAATACCAAAGTCCACATCTGACACTTGTATTACAGACACAAGTTTCATGCTGATATATAATCCAGGCAAACACATGAACAGAAAGAAAAAGTAAATATGGGAAGTCTTCCATCATAAAAGAGGAATCATGAGAGTTTTTGTAAAGTTTCAGAGTTATGTTAACCACTATAGAATTAGCTGGTTTAATTTTTTTGTTGTTACTGCTTACATTAATTGTTAAACTTTATTCGGAGTTAACACTTACACACAGTAGGTATAAACACCTCAGAGGTAGACACACAGCAAAAATTGCTTAAACTTCCCATTGCACAAAGCTGTGTTCAGTGTGATGCTGCAGCCTCGCCAAGCTTGACTTGCTCAGGATGAAATTTGCCTGGAAAGTTCTGCAAAAACTATTGAGCTGTTTTCAAGAATAAAATTATGGAAAACGTGTTCTGCCCGCAGTAACAAATGGTCTGTCAGAAGCTGGCTGGAGGTTGCTGGGCTTGATTTTTTTTCTCTTTTCTGTTTCAGGCTATTGCTTTAAAGATTTAATTTTAAACTTGGCAAGAGTGCCTGGCCAGCGTTAGTCAGGGATCAGCCGTTCTCCAAGACAAACACTCACAGTTGACTCACTGATGGTCTTTTCAAAGCAAATCTTAGCGCACATGCACTAACTGGAGCCTTTTTAGCGCTGGTCTGTTAAGCAGTCCCAAAGGCGACAGGCACAGGAGCCCCCGGTGGGAGCCAGGCAGCTCCTGCCTGCTCCCTGCCTGCAGCACCCAGCCAGTCAGCTAGGGAGTCAGATGCTGCCTTGAAAAGCAAACAAGGTGAGAAACTCGGTTAAAAAATAGGTGGCAACATAAGTAAGGACTATTATAGCGCATGCACATGGCGGAGTCTTGACCTTGACCCAGGCTGCTTTGGGTTCTCGCTGTGGGAATATCGCTGCAGAGATGCTGGGCATGTGGGCCACTGCTCTCTGCGCCACAGCACTGCACGGCACTGGCACTGGCATCGGGGAATGCAAAAATGGGTCTTGGCGTTTCTAAGAAGTTCTGGGGCTTTTTTCACTCATATCTTAGCAGGCTTAGGAATGCAGATTCTTGTTGCTAAAGCTTTATCAGGATTTCCTTCATAAACCTCTTTTACAGAGATTAATAACTGGGATAAAGATTTCTTTTAGCTACAAACTTCCTGGCCTGTAAGACAATCTCGTGGCAGTTAGCTGTTACGGTGAACAACACAATGAAAAACAGGTTTGAAATCTGTATCCTGCAGAAGGAATGAATGAAATTTTGGGTTCCTACTGACCTGGGTTTTATTATATATGAAGAATTCTAGAAGTCGAGTGAATTTTTTTCTAAACACACCCTCCCACAGCTTGTGATTTACAGTTCTGCCACTCTGAGAATAGCTCCACATTACCAATGAACCGGTCCCCTACAATTTATCCCCTTTCCTGATGCAAAAAATGAAAAAGCTATTCCAGGGGCCCTGCGACATTCCCCTCAAGTTACTTCTGCTCAAGTTGCTTCTGCACAGAATAAAGCCAGGCACACCCTGCGTAGGAACACCCTTACCAACACCATGCCCAGAGCAGGACGGACGGACGGATGCTGGGCACTCCCCAGGTCCAAAGTTCAGCCTGAGTTTAACCTGAGGACTAAACAAAGTATTTTCTCATATTCAGTCCTGTCATTGCTTACATCCTGGTCAGCACTGGGTAACAGAGATTTGGAATTATAGCCATGGTATTTATTCCTCATCTAGATGAGATTCCTCAGAAGGACTTTTTAAAGGAAATAAGGTGTGATTAAAATTCTTTCTCTCCACATTGCAAAACCAAACCTATAATCATTATCCAACTCCTATTTCCACTGGTTCTGTCCTGGGAAACTCTGGATTATGGCCGATTTATGTCAGTGTCCGGCTGCCACGAGAGGAGAGCCGTCTCGAACCATGCACTGGTCACCCTCTGGTTCGCAGTGAGCCATTGTTCCTTCATAATTTTGAGGGCAACCATATACAAAAGAAAGATCGTGAAGCTTATAATGCAGAACACAAAAAGATACCATCCCATGTAATATAACAAAGCCAATACCATGTTTATTTTTTATGAGTGTTGTAAAATTATGTTCTAAACTGTCTGAACTACTGTAAAAAAAGCTGTTCAGTTACCTCCGGAAAAACAGAGAGCATCCATCTGAGTGGAGGTACCAGTATTTCTCAGCAAGGCAATGTTATAATGAGCCATGCTTCATTTCAGCAGATCTATCTGACATAGCAGGAGCATCACAGACCTCACAAAACTACAGCTGGTTTGTGCAGACACCGGCAAAATTATTAAAACGCTGCACGATGGCACTATTCATAATAAGCAGTTTCGGGCAGACTAGGCTGTGTGTAGCAGGTAAACAACAGCAGGTCTTCTCCTGCAGCCCCCCCTCCAGCCTCCCCTTTCTCAGCATTTTTATAGTCTTTGTTCAATTTATCACAGATGATCCCCGATGCTTATTATAATTGCAGTTTTATTTATTTAAATACTAAACAGATAAAGGATGTGAAAATAGAACAAAACAGGAAAGGTGTTCCAAGAGAAAAACCTCATTTTTAGTCTTGTGAATTAGCTACCAGTGATGCATCCCTGTAAATCAATATTGTTCTGGTATGAGAGCTCACACATCCATATTCACACAGCCCATGTCCGACGCTGGCCTGAGGACACAGCAGGCAGAGACTTCTTGGAAACGTGACTCTTTTACCACAAAGCCCTTGTTTGCATCTTTAGAATCACTTTGTAATGCTGCTGCTGCTTTCTTAAAAGCACTTCTCTACATTTAGGTACAAAAAGGTAAAAAAAAAAAAAATTCTTAAAAAGAGAAGGATTCCTGATGCTCAGAGAAAACCCAGCAGTCTGATCCGCCTGCGACTGCTGCACTAGGAATCAGCCTTTCTGGTTTTTCATTATTTCATTTATGTGCAAGTTTACTAGACATACCAGGCTGGTTTGAAACCTCCCAGTGACGTCAATGGGCCAGCAAAATTAGAGCTCTGTGAGACAGTGGCACCGCACCCAGCCTGCCCAGGTCTGCTGCTCCTCGCAGGGTGACAGCTCAGACCGATATGATCAATCACGTACTCCTGGCACGGCACCAAAGCAGAGCTGCTTCAGCATTTACAACAGCAAATGCTCCCCATTACTTGGAGAACATTTTTTTTGTTCAGTACAATTAACAATGAAAATGGTATTAAAAACTGCAGATGGCAAATGTATTAAAGCACTAAAGCTTTTCACTAAATTCTGGAAGTTTAATTTTTTTGGAAGAAAAAATAAAATTCCAAAGTAACAAAATTGTTGCTTGGCTTATAAAGGGTTTTAATAATAACTTTACAGGATATATTTCCCCCCCCCAATTACTTGTATGGTTCTGTTGCTTTTTTATGTAGCTCTCACTACAAATTCTAGAAAATAAAATGACTGCAAGCCTTTAATAGTAGTTTATCTTTTTCAGCTTTTTTTTAAGGAAAGCATATGAAAATGTGTTAATTCTATCAATCTAACTGTTAAACTTGAAAACAAGCTCAGTAAGAAATCGACCCACGATACTCCTTGATCCCATGAATTACTGCTGTATGCTGTGAAACCACATGTATTCATTTCACAGCATCTTCGGTTTGTCAAGGAATTGGCCCAGTTCATCCAGTCCTTCTCATCTGAGATATTAAATCTGGCTGCGTGAGCACAGTACAGCACAGGACCGCTCTGTGCGGCACTTCTCTGAAGAGCCAGATGTTGTAGAAGTAACACAGACAGCATCTCCTAAGCCACCACGGAGCATGCGAGGGGGAGATACTGGAAGGAATGGGTATTGGTGGTAGAAACGTGGTGGTGGCCAGGATGAGGTCTCAGGACACAGCCACAACAGTAGGGAAGTGGGGGGGATCATGTAGGAAGAAATAAAATTATCTTAACTCTTTGTAGCACTGATAAAAATAATCTCTCAAGCTTATATGCGCTGGTGATGAGGGAGGTATAAAAATCAAAGACACAGAAGCATGCTTAGAGGTTGAAAAGCAGGGAAACTAATCAGCAGACCTTTGCAAGCCAGTGGAGCACCCAATGGTATCCCCCCTCATTAGGAAGAAGACCACTGCCTTCCTCTCTAAAAGCATTCAAGGAGAACCTGGACTCATATGAGAAAGTTGGCATGTGGCTACCTGGTCATCCCTGGATGCCACCTAAATCAAAGGATTTTCACTGGAGATCCACCAAAGCCAGGCTGGGGAGCAGCATCTACTGAGCTACCAGGGCAGCTCCTCCATCCAGGCTCACCCTGATCTGTCGATGGGACCGACATAGCAAGGGGTGTCTGCATCAAGTAAGGACTCAGACCTCTGCATCTTAGACAAGGCAACAAGGAGGAGGAGGAAAAGACTGGAAAAATAACTTCATGTGCATGACAGATACAGATATACATGAACTTGGCTAAAAAGAGTTTCCCATCCAAATAAAGTTACATAGATTATTTCAGTTGAAGTTAAGATAAATAATGCAGATATGATAACGTAAATACAAGAGCAGTCTCAAATGCGCTAACGCTTATCTTCTGCCTTGCAAGACCGATGTGAAAATAAAGCCAGAAACAACTTGAAAAGATACAGCATGAAGAGAAGGGAAAGGTCACTAAATACCAAGCACCATTCCTCCACCGGAATCCCCCCGTAACCAGCTTTTCAAACAGTGAAAGCAAACCCTGCATTGCTCAGATCCAATTAAATCCCCATTATTTATTGTTAAAAATCCCTTTTCAGCCAGGCATTGTCTTTGCTGCAGACAGACTTCAACAGCATATTCTTTATGCTTCCTACAGCCATTTGTGAGCACAAGAGAAATATTTGGCTTTCTCTTTCTGAATTGTGCCTACAGATTTCTGAGTTATGTCTCTCAAACCTACCCTCTGCATATAAATCACTTCTTTGTTGAAGACACCACCTATTTATAGGCGGCTACGGAATTAATACATGAAGACAACCAAAAGGTTTAAAGTATGTCTAAAGTTACAGCTAAGCCCCACAAAAGCAAGATAACTTGAAGGTAGAGCAGATTTTTACCTATGACATTGGAGAGTGTTAACTCCCAGACCATACCTAACTCTTCTTCTCTGAGGAGAAGAGTTAGGTACTTCAAAAATAAATTTAAAAATCGGAGTCAGTATATATGGTACCACATTATGAAAAATACTTCCCGCCTCATATCCACCAGTAACAACTGCAGTGACCGATGCCCCACATCATCCACATGTGGACGGGAGCCACCAGCTCCTCTCTTGATCCTGGTGGACAACGTGGTGCTCCGAACCTAAAGGCCATCCAGGCTGGCTCCAGGCTGCACCGTTTAAACAGCTTCTCTGAAATGCATCGTTAGCGTCTGGTTTTAACAACCCCTTTGCAATACAGAGCAGTTGTTTGTTTGCTTGTGTACCCACCTAGCAGGGAATGGTTACTTGGTTCATTTGTTTAACTTAATGAATATGTTTTGGATAGTTCAGATTAGTGAACAGTTATGCTTTCACGAATGTCTACAATACTTTTTTTTTTTTTAAAGTTTAGTTAAAGAGTTTGCTTATGCATGATGGGACAGAGGAAAGAGAAACTCAGAAGAGGACCAAAAATTTATTAAAGAGGAACAAAATGCCTGAATAGCTGAATGGCTAACAGTGATTAATGAATCTCAGCCACGATACATTCTCTGAACAAGCAACCAGGTGGTTACAAAGGTCGTGATTACCAAGACTCAGTCTGAAACTGTCACTAGACCAGCATGGGGCAAAGAATATACTTTATTTCCACCTGTGCACAGGTTAAGTGAATTTTTATAGGATAACCCCTATCCCCTCCTTTGTAAATAAATCAATATACTGACAGGGCTCCCTTTGAGCTGTACAGTTTTAAATTACCTGAAACTTTGCTGATTGATCAGATTGGCTCAGATGGCCACACTTGACTCCAGGACCCATCTCTGACAAACTTCCCCTCTTAGGATTACGGTGCTGTTGAACATTTATTTCAGTTCTACACTTCCTAGAGCTAAATTACTTACGTTGCTCTTGCAACTACAGAAATGTATTTCTCCTTTCTCCGAATGAAATGCTTATTTCCGTAACACCCTCCGCTCTGCACAGGCGTTAGCACTATCCGTAACTAATGCGCACGGTCTCTCCTCTCCCTTGCATTTGTAATTCTGGCAAATCGATTAACGCTTCCCACCCCTTTCCTCCTGATCCAATATTCCGCTATCTTAGCTTACTAGGGTTCCTCCTCAAGAGGAACTTCCTAAATCAACAAACAACTCCCCCTGCCAAAATGTCAAGGGGAAGTCATGGTAATAATTTCAAGATCGTTCTAATATGGGCTCTGCTAATGCGCAGCAACACCTGCTGCTGCGTCAGGTGCAGCCACATGATTCCTCACTTATCGCGGTCCTTCAGATCTGGCACGTCACTGAGCGCTGGCAGCAAAGGCACATGCTCCTTGCTGAGCTTGCCCAGCCTGATCTGCCAGCGCCGGACTGCATCCCCCATGGCCGGGTGCCTTCAGAGCTTGCTCATGCACAAAAACAATTTTGCAGGGGCAATGTTATACAGATTTTGACACTCCCGTGGCCACTGTTTGTCGAGATCCTGCTAGGATCTTCAACACGCACGCCTTGATGTCACATCTGAACTCTCCTCCACTGCTGCAGACAAATGGGCATGTATGGAGAAAAGAAAGCTGAAGTATTTTGGTACAAAGGTGATGAATGCTGGTAATGTGCTTGTCTGAAACTAGGAGACTGTGCGACACGTTGCACACCAATTGTACATCTGACACCTCAATTACGTGGTCCTTATTTCTCCGCAAGCATTCCATCTGCTTGGGAGTGAATACAGGAGTCGAACAGAGCAAGCACAGTAAGGACAGGAGGACGGGAGAGGTGGCACAGTTGCCAGCGCACCCGCCCAAGCAGCATGTACTGGACCTCTTCGGCTGGGTAGGAACTCATGCTGCCAACACCCTTTGCCCTCCTGAGCACACAGCAGCTGTGTGAACGGGTGAGGTGACACGTTCCACCAGGTCTGTCCTGCAGAAGGGCAGAGGGTGTCTGGGCAGCACCGTGCCACCGCCGTGGCTCCCTCAGGCTGGCACAGCTGGCAGCGGGAGGGAGAACGACCTCGCCATCCATCCCAACCCACAGCGGAGTGGAGAAAGAGCAATCTTTCCCATCTCAGCTATCAATCAATTCATCAACGCTTCACTGAGTGCAGAAGATACAGCCCTAATGTTTATGCAATGTAATGACAGATACTGTTGGTTTTTTTAATTAAGAAAACCTCACACTGATGTGAACCGGTCCTTGGGAAGGTAGGACACACAGCATCTCGCATGGAGAACTCAAGCAACCGGTGGGACCCTCCTTCCTTCCCCTTCTTGCTGCCTCCTTGTTTATAGGGGCCCCCTGTTTCTTCCTTTCTTAACATTTGCTTTAACCAGAGATCTTCCAATAATATAATAATGTGCTTTTCCTTTTCTCTAAATATTTACCTTTCCATTCTCCTGTCCCTGAAACACCACACACGGCTCTTCTTGATGAGCAGACTCTGTGCTCTGGAGAAGGAAAGCTAACTGTGTATCTTTACAGCACCGTTTAAAGACTCAGCCTCGATATTTTTATTAATATACACAAATACTGAGCTATAGGTTCATCTCAGAGCCTAATGCAGAGAGATCCACAGTTAAATGATTATAAGCAATAATAAGATTACCTAGAATAAATTCTATATAAGACCAGAATATATATGTGTATAGGTAAGATTACAGAATACAGTATTTGAATATCTAGAATATTAAATTCTCTCTATATTTTATATTTTACAAGATGCTGTATAGACTACTTAGAATATCTGCAACTATAATAACATATATATCACTATCAATGACTTCATACCTTAACTCCAACAGTGGACCTTTACCTGTACAAAGGAAAGCCGTTTTGGTGCAGTCTATGAAACACAACCTGCGGTACCCGCTGTGGGACATGCCTCTGAAGTTTCCCTCACATCTCCCTCTGCCCTAACACGACCAGATAAGAACAGAGGCAGCAGCGGCAGCTCCATCTGCTTATTCAAATGCAACAGTAGTTGACAACAGACTTGAGAAGGTACAGAGGTAACACCATGAAATCACCCAAGTGAAAAGACATTTTAGTGACTCATTACTTTTTTAAATGAGAATTTATGTTCATACACACCTTATAACAAAAATAATTAAGCACAATACAAAATTTTCCATCCTTTTCACACACATCCCCCCACCCCAGTTACTAGGCGCCGTGAGGGTGCGTTGTGAGATCAAAATCTGATCAGGAAAGACAGAGGAAAAGAAAATACTGAGCAAGCACTGTGACAATTTTACAGCTTGAGGAATACATGTATCCTTATCAGTGCTTCTGTTTCGCGGCTGCTTTTTGCAAATGTGAAATCGCACACTTTCAAGCTCTTTTGCCCACCAGAATTGCTCTGATCCAGACAAAACCAAGGAATACTTACCAAATCCACGAATGACGGCGATTAGGTAAAAAATTAATATTTAACATCTTCCAAGATGATACTTCTCTTCTACTCGTCCGAAAATATTCAGTACATTTTCCACTTATTCCAAACTTCTATCTTTCTGAACTTGTATCAATGGCACGTAGATGTTTCCAGGAGTTTTTATTCTTTGTGATTACATGTCAACTCCCATTGCAGAGTGGATGTCACTTTATATATGAATGCAAATGACTTGGCAATCAAAATGTGAGGGTGCCTGTAGAACAGCCTCTACGGACTCCCATATTTCTTCATTTATATCAGAAGAAAAAAAAAATCTATTTCTGGCAAAGCCCTGACTGCAGTTTCCTGCTCTCATTTGTATAATCCCTTCCAGTGATCCTGAGACAGGGGGGAAAAAAAGCAAGCCTTTTCCAAACTGGAGAAACATCCCCATTTTATGTTTATCCTTTCCAGGTCATATCCCTCATTCATTCACCACCTTCACAGATGAATCAAAGGTTTCTGACGCTGCAGAAACTCTGCTTCCAGGTAGCTCCTGCGTAACCCGCTCCGCACCGTGGATTTGAGGGATGAGGTTCCCGAGGTGACATGAGTGCAGGCAGCTATGGGGGGACCCAGGTCTCTGTCCAGGTTAGGGGTTACGGGCAGGAGGGAGCATGTCTCTACGGCAAAAGGCCTGGCTTATCCAGCCCACCAAACCAGAAGAAACAGCAAAGCTTTCGGAGGGTTACAAGCTCCCTGCAGGGGGTCATTCTGCACAAACACGGGTGTGCTCTGCGTTACTCCTTTCACTCAGGGATGGGTCTGTTTTTCTGGACAGGATCCCTAGCTGCCTCTCCAGCCCTCCCTCCGCCTGGCTGGAGAGGTGCTCTGCTACAGGAAAATGCTCCAAGCAGGTACCTCCGCAGCTGCAACTTCACCCAGAGCCTTTGAGCGAGAGCAGATTTGCGTGTCTCTGCATAAAATGGAATTTTACAAGATTTACATCTAAATTCCGCCACTAAACATCAAACCCAGCACAGCTCCCTGGTGCATCGAGACGTCAGGGGGTGGGTGGTGGGAAGACAGCCGCCACAGAGCCACGCAGGGAGCAGCTCCTGAAATAAGGGCTTTCCGCAGCAGCGCAGCCCGGGGCTTGGCTGCCAGCCCCCCGGCACGCACCTGCACCCGCTCCGGGGCTGCTGCCAGCACTCAACGAGGCTGCACCTCCGCCGGAGTCGGTGCTGGGGACGCAGAGCCGGGGAGGGGATCTAGGGACAAAGGGAGGGCTGGTTAAATAAAGGAGAATTTAAAGTACTTCCAGCAGCAACAGTGTGATGGTTTGGGAATGCTGAAAGGGGATCTGCCTACGCATCCCTGCCCAGGCAGCATCTCTGCCCACCCGAACGTAGGGGCAAGGAAGGGGGTTACGCTAATGAGGCTGGAGTGTATGCTGCGCTTCCTTCTGTTTGGGAAACAAAAAGTACAAGGTCAAGAAATGCACAGTATGTGCAAGCAAATTTTCTCTTTACTGGATTTTTTCCTCCCAGTGAAGTCTCGAGACATTTCACCTTGACAACCAAAAGGAATGAATTTTATCATCAGCTGAAATGAAATGCATAAGCAAACATGTATAAATGAGCTTTCTATAGGTGATGTAGAAATGGGCTTTATGTTTCATCAGAGTCATAAGTGATGCATAATGTTCCCTACCCACAGAGAGGTGGGTACCCAGAGGGGACACCATGGGGGCCCAGCAGCCCGGGGCACTGAGCAGGGGATCGCATGCCACAGCTCGAGGAGTCTGTCCATAAACCGAGACCTGAAACCTGCCAGACCACCTTGCCCTGCAGTTAAGTCCGACCTGGAAAGGGGAATGAGTTAACTGTTTTATTAATTAAGATCTCAAATCCAATTTCAGAATACACAGGAAGGGGTAGACTGGCAACGTCATTACATACTAAGTCACAACTCAACAGTTTGCACCGACCCGGTCAAAGCTAAGAAAAAAATCCAGAATGGAAAAACTATGTGCTTCTCTTCTGTAACTGTTAGAAGAAACACTAAACCATATTTTATCCTATTGACATTAAAAAACATTTTACAAAAATATAGGGGCAACTTAAAAGTATAATAAAAAAGTGAGCATGCCTGTAAAGATGGAGTATGGATAATCAATACACAAACAGTTTGCGCCTCTCATTTGCTTTGCTGCGTCTCCACTTTTGTCAATTTGGTTTGAAAGGAGCCAGTTTTACACACAGTGGCAAATAATTTTGCTTTCAAATCAGCGTAGACCACAGAATTATGCATCTTATATATGAAAAAGGCCCACAAACATACATGGATGGAGGTAAATATACAGATACACAGACACATGCACATCTACAACCCCAGCCTGCAGATTGTACTACTGGTACAACAGGTAGCTGTACAAATGGCCATTTTTACATGCAGCCAGCAGAGACATCAATTCTGCTGTTACTGGCTTCAAAAAGGGAATTTACATTTTCAAGAGTGATGTTTGTTATGCTGGAAATGCATGTTGGTTTGGACATAGTTGAAAACTCAGCCTAGAAGATATTTCAGACATTTCTTAATGATGCGGGAATTTCTAGATCACTGTGCCCTCCATTTCTTTTGTGAAGTAAAGCCCAACATCACAGGCTGCTTCTAGACTTGCTTGGCACTTACAGTCAGGCTACCAAAATCCAGCATCACAAACCCACTGATATACCTCACATGGTTTTCATAAATGAAAAACACTGTGTGTGAGAGTTAAATTAACCAACTCCCCCCACGGGGCAGGCTGAAATTTAATTTGCTGTCAAATAAGAGAAATTCAGCTCACATAATGAGCTTAACTCAAGCCTCCAGGCCATTCCCAATGGACATGCCAACATTGTGGGCTTGGGGAGCAACAAACCACCTGTCACCCCCAAAAATCTCCTACCCGTCACTCCGCTAGCTTCTCATCCAATCTGCACCCAAAAAGTTGAAAACTCTCACAATTTCATGCGACTCAAAGAAATTTCTTTTTAATGTCCTCCCCTTGCCCTACATGACTCTGCCCTGTTAGCTTTTCCCCAGCTCTCAGGCTGGTACATTAAAATATTACCAGGTTTAAAATGGCTGTGCCCTCCACCACCCCATGCGTGGGAAAAACCACCAGCACGTCCCTCTCGAATAGAAAGTCTGCCACGTTGGCCTTCAACATTATTCTCATTCTTCTTCGTGAAAAAGACAAAAATACTTCACTGCTAATTTGGTAACAGACATTTTTGTGCGCTATTGCTTCTTTTCTATCCTACTACACTGAGATTCTGCATTTTCTCTCCCTGCTCCCATTTGTACGGTATCTCCCTTCACGTTTCCAACCTTTCCATTCATCGAGCATCCTGAACTTGATGTGGATAATTGCAGGGAACATGGCAGTAATCAAACGGTGGCTGGGTGGGAAGGATAATAAGTCATTCTCCTGTTTTTTTCTCCTATAGCTTCTCAGACAGTTGAATAATTATCCTGCACTAAAGACCCAAATGAAAGACTAGCAATTGCAGTATCAACATGACATAAATGAATGTAACTTTCAGGGCTATGATCAGAACCCACTTCTACCTCATTTCTGGGTCTAAACACCACTGAGTGCCCTGCCTCCGACTCCTACACACTTCAAAAAATCATCAAATTGTTCATTTTGATCTTTACCCACTGGGTGCCACATCTACATATTTAATATGTTTATTAATTAGAGGATAAGATGGCTTTGCAAGCCCTACTAATGATGAGTTCTAGTCCCATCAGTCCATCCTGGCAGCCCCAATACCGATGCTCCACCAGGGAAACGTCAAATGTTTTGTGAAAAATTGCACAGACTCTTCAAAACCATTTCCTAGAAAACCAGCACATAACATTGTTCCACGTCTTTCAGAAAAGTTACATAACGCAGCTATTGCGCAGCTGGCCCGTTATCGTGCTGGCTTGAAACTCTCCAGGCCCTTCAGCACTTCGTTACCTTTATTCCCTCAATCAACAGCAGGTTGCTGTGAAGGCTCAGGAATGTTCTCTGTCCTCGGAAGGCACAGACACAGCAGCCTGAAAAAAATCTGCTGATATTTTGGATATCTTGAGACAAACCAGAAGTGCAGCACATTTGTAAAAATATGTACATGTGATGCTCTTTCCAGATTAAAGGCCATATACTAACGCAAGAGCATATTGGGGTTTTCACCCCAGATAAAGAAATAAAACACTAACCATGTTTAGAGGAATATTTTGTCTTCCTCCTAGTTGCTAATAGTGGAATAATCAGGATAACAGGCAAACATCCTGGCTTATAATTGAAAGCATGAAAACCACTCAGAAACAAACTTCTGCTCTAACGCTGCTCCCCGGTACTTTATTAGCTGTTTTGCAGAGCGGTATCGACCCTTTCACAAATGTTTATATTGTTGGGTTTTTTTGTCACATGCCGCTGCCACAGGCTTCTTTGTGGAGTACAAAGCTATCTATTGATTTGGAAAGGATGTGATTGCTTGTGCACCAAACCAACTGCTCAGCCACGCAGAAGCTTTCCATTCATTCTTCTTTCTGGCCGTACTGATTCATAATGATGAAATACTGATTTGCAATTCTAATTTCCTTCTTTCTCTTAAATTGGCTGCCCAAGGACTGACCCAAGAGTTGCAGAAACATTACCTTATCAACCCTTACATTAAATACCAGCATTCTCCATGTAATACTGAAAAATACACTCATTTAAGAAATGCAATCATAAAACATATACCCATTCAAAATAACTAGCTCATCAAACATAATTTTAAGATAATCTATTTTTCTTGAATTTTGGAGTTCTATTCACCAAGTAATAAGCTCTACCTGCTGTAAGCTGACTTGAAACCTGCAGGTAATTTGGTGTGCCAGGAAATTACTGGCTCCAAAACCCAACCTGGATCTCACACAGACTCTTCTGCAAAATGCATATGCCAAAGACCTCACAGGAATACAAGTCTAAGATAAGCCGAGCGTTGGAGTGCAGAAAGTAGCAAGCATAATTACAGGTATGTATTCATTAGGGGCAGGCTCACTGAAATCTGTTGCCAATGCAGATGACTGTTTAATTGTCAACTCGACTATTCAGCACTGTTTTCTCCCCTGCTCTGCAGCTGGTGCAGTCCCTACACCTGTGTGATGGGTGTTTAAGAGGTGCTGAACGTGAATGATGAGCTCCCTCTCATCGTCTTACACTCACGTTGAACTCGGTCTGCAGAGCTCTGGATAAATACAGGAGGGAGACGGCACAAGCACTTTATGTTTTCCAAAAGTGGTATCACTAAAAGTCATTTGGCAGCAGGAAGCTTCAGCTTCTGGAGTGATGCTATCAATATACCCTGAATCTCTCCTCCACAAATGCAAAAACAAAGTGCCCCCCAGGATGATTCATCTTTTCAAAACAGATACATCACCTCCATCTTTCTCACCAACACCTTCCTTCCCCTCTTCCCGTAAATAAAACTGTATTTTCAAACGGGTAACATTCAAGCCAAGCAACTTAACGTGGAAGAGGAGGCGTTTCAAAGCAAACCATTCTTAGGGTTCTTAAGAACGGTTCTTAAGGTTATGAAGCCTTCTCACTCCAGCTACAGGAGGCATCGTGCTCACAGGCTCTCGTCCTGCTGGGGGACTTCAACCGCCCCGACAACTGCTGGAAAAGTAGCACAGCGAGCTATAGGCAATCCAGGAGACTCCTGGAATGCACTGAGGATAACTTCTTAAGCCAGGTAATAGACAGCCCTACCAGAGGGGATGCGATACTGGGCCTGTTTGTCACCAACACAAGTGAGCTAATCAGTGGTGTCAAGATTGGAGGCAGCCTGGGCTGCAGAGATTATACACTGCTGGAGTTCACAGTCCTGAGGGATATGCGTCAGGCAAAGAGTGAAGTCAGGACCCTGAATTTTCGGAAAGCAAACTTCCAGCTCTTCAAGGAGTTAGTAGGACCCCCTGCGAAACGGCCCTCAGGGATAAGGGAGCAGAACAGAGCTGGCAGATCTTTAAGGATGCTTTCCATAGAGCGCAAGAGCTCTCGATACCCAGGTGTAAGAAATCTGGAAAGGAAGGCAAGAGACCAGCATGGCTGAGTTGAGATGTGCTGGTCAAACTAAAGGGCAAGAAGGAAATGCCCAGGCAGTGGAAGCAGGGACAGGTGTCCTGGGAAGAATATAGGGATGCTGCCCGGTTGTGTAGGGATGGGGTCAGGAAGGCCAAGGTGCGGCTGGAGCTGAACTTGGCAAGGGATGCAAAGAATAATAAGAGGGGCTTCTACAGGTAAGTCAGCCAGAAAAGGAAGGTCAAAGAAAGTGTACCCCCGCAATGAGCAAGACTGGCAAACTGGTAACAATGGACGAGGAGAAGGCTGAGGTACTCAACAACTTCTTTGCCTCAGTCTTCACTGGCAACCTCTCTTCCCACACCTCTTGAGTGGATGGACTGCAAGACGGGGACTGGGGGAGCAAAGTCCCTCCCACTGTAAGAGAAGATCAGGTTTGTGACCACCTGAGGAACCTGAACATACATAAGCCTATAGGACCTGATGAGATGCATCCCAGAGTCCTGAGGGAATTGGCTGATGTAGTTGCCAAGCCACTCTCTATGATATTTGAAAAGTCATGGCAGTCAGGNCTGAATTGGAGACATATGGATTTGATGGGTGGACCATTTGGTGGATGAGGAATTGGTTGGATGGTCGCATCCAGAGGGTGGTGGTCAACAGCTCAATATCCAGATGGAGATCAGTGACAAGCGGTGTCCTTCAGGGGTCCATATTGGGACCAGTACTGTTTAGTATCTTCATCAATGACATACACAGTGGGATCGAGTGCACCCTCAGCAAGTCTGCAGACGACACCAAGCTGAGTGGTACAGTTGACACGCCTGAGGGACGGGATGCCACCCAGAGGGACCTGGACAAGCTCGAGAAGTGGGCCCATGTGAACGTCATGAGGTTCAACAAGGCCAAGTGCAGGGTCCTGCACCTGGGTCGGGGCAACCCCCGGTATCCACACAGGCTGGGGGATGAAGGGATTGAGAGCAACCCTGCGGAGAAGGACCTCGGGGTACTGGTGGATGAAAAGCTGGACATCAGCCAACAATGTGTGCTCGCACCCCAGAAGTCCAACCATATCCTGGGCTGCAACAAAAGAAACATGGCCAGCAGGTCAAGGGAGGTGATTCTGCCCCTCTGCTCTGCTCTGGTGAGACCCCACCTGGAGTACTGCATCCAGCTCTGGAGTCCTCAGTACAGGAAAGACATGGACCTGTTGGAGCAGGTCCAGAGGAGGGCCACAAAAAAGATCAGAGGGATGGAACACCTCTCCTATGAAGACAGGCTGCGAGAGTTGGGGTTATTCAGCCTGGAGAAGAGAAGGCTCCTACTGCAGCCTTTCAGTACTTAAAGGGGGCTTATAAGAAAGACGGGGACAAACTTTTTAGCAGGGCCTGTTGCGATAGGACAAGGGTAATGGTTTTAAACTAAAAGAAGGTAGATTTAGACTAGATATAAGGAAGAAATGTTTTACAATGAGTGTGGTGAAACACTGGAACAGGTTGCCCAGAGTGGTGGTAGATGCCCCATCCCTGGAAACATTCAAGGTCAGGTTGGACGGGGCTCTGAGCAACCTGATCTAGTTGAAAATGTCCCTGCTCATTGCAGGGTGGCTGGACTATATGACCTTTAAAGGTCCCTTCCAACCCAAACTATTCTATGATTCTATGGTTCACACAAAGGGGGCTAAATCTGAGAGTCAGTGTTTACGTTCAGAACAGAGCGCAGCCTTTTCCCTCGGAGAAACCCCCAAACCTCTCTGCCCACTGCCGCTGGCCACCGCACAGGGTGAAGCGTGCACTGGGTGCAGACTGATGCACGGGGCATCACCTCCTGCGCTGCAGAGTGTGCATCGACATGCAGGACCCAGCTCTTACATCATGCCGCAGCCCAGAAAAGCAGCATTTACGTAAATGTGCGAGACGCATTTGAGCTGAGTGACTGACAAGCGCAGCATTAAAGCAAGCAGCATGCTATATGGGATCAGGCAGGGAAAGGAACAACTGACAGCTCCCATCAAAGCAATACCAAGACTCAGAAGCACTCGGTTGCTGTCACACTACTGCATGCATTTGGGATAACTTCATGTGGAAGCCAGTGCTCCCCAATTCATCCCAGAGAGTGGTCCCTTGCCCTGCCTCGTCCTCCCAGCACGTTTGAGATGATATGGGAGGCCGAAAGCAAAGAGGAGTTGCTGGGGGAAGACGGCAGAGCAGGTGAGCCACCTACGATGCACCAGACTGGCATGGGTAAGTGGGAGAGAGTCAAAAAGAGCCTGTACAAGAAACAGAGGAAACTAGAAAAAGGAAAATCAGCTCACTGATACTCGATCCACCCTGCAACTTCCCAGCGAACGTCTCTGAAAAGTTTCCAACAGAAAATAACATGAATCAACAACGGCAGCTGGTTTGTGAATACTGAGTGCCACGTTCTTCATAACCGTCTCCAAGGGGTCTTAGTACTGACTTAGCTTGCAATTAATTAGTGGGAGAGTTTTTATCTATTTTATGTCAACAACATATAAGATGACATCTTTAGAATGCACATTTTTGGTGAGAGCATACCAAAATCTCAAAGCTGGGAATGTGCTGTATACAGAAGAAGTACATGCACTGAAAATGTTTCCATCTGGATTATATTTTGATCTACAATCTTATTGCATCTTTAGGGAGCTTTAATTTTATGTTCCACTTTGGCTACTTCCAACTTCTAAAGCTTTCACAAACCAATTTGTGGAAGAGATGCTGCAGGGGATGCGAGTTCCCACCGCAGCATGTGAGGTTACTAAACCAAACCCAAGCATCATTTATCTGATGGAAACAGAAACTACCACAAATTTTTCAAAATGAGCTTTATGCCTAAGATGAAATTTATTTGCTCTCAATGCTCCACTTCTTTGGAGACACAGTTGCTGTATTACCTCGGTGAGGGAAGAAACACTCATGGCTGCTTTCTTGATGAAATTAAATGAAGTAACAGAGAAAAAGTGCTGTAATCCCTTGCATATCAGAATATCATCACCTGTAAGCAGACTAATAGAGATGAGGCATCTCAGAGTAGTTAAGTGGTAACGTATCAATCATCGTGAGGCTTCCCAAGCTTTCCAAGCCGTGACTCTGGGTCCCCCCTCCATCGGTGGAGCCATCTGGAAAAGCAGATGCTGAATGAACGCCCGACGCCGGCGCACTCTTCTATCTTCCCACTCCCTGCTGCAGGCCAGGAAGAAAATCTGAGCCCCACACCAGGGTGGATGTCTTCTGGATGAGTAATGAACCCCCATAAACACAGCCCTGGGCTCTGACGTGGCCCTGGTGTTTTCAGACTCGAGCATCTAAAGCGGGACTCAAATTTAGGTACCTACGTAAAGGACCGGATTTCTAGATGTGATAAAGCACGAGGACCGTAGTGAAGGGTGGGAAGGCATTCGGCAGCAACGAGCTTTGCTGGCTTCCCTAGACCTCATCTACAGCACAGATTTATACATGAAAAAAATAATTGCCTCTTAACATAGGTCATAATATTATGACTTATAACCCTCAACACTTTTTTTCTTTTTTTTTTTTTTTTTGTGTCTTCAACCCTTTAAGCTGTAGTTTTCGAGAGCGTTAGCTTTCATATCTCCTTGACTGAAGAAGGGGTATTTTTACATGATGGCATTTTGTGTTAAAACAAGCAGATGACAATTTCGGAGTGCAGTACTTAAGGAGCTATTTCGTGACAGGAGACGAGAGAAAGCAGCAGTTTCCTCAGGCACTCAGATTGCTCCTTTCTGCTCTCTCCCATAATGTTAACTCCCATCATGCTCTACATTTCCTTTGAGTACAAATCCATCTGCATGAAAATATTTTAAAATATTTTCTATTACATCTGATTTCATGACAGGGAAGAAGCCCCAGAACAGATAGGAAAATCTAATCACATTCTCCATATGTTTCCTCACTTGCGAGCAAGTATTTTACATCGACCACTGGCCACAGCCATGGTGATCCCAAGTGAACCCCAAGAGGAGAGGCTTCCAAATCTTTGCAAATTTACCACTTAGCACTTGTTTGGACATGAAATGGCCATCACCAGCTCCTGAAAGCAGGCTGGTCCCAGCACAGCCTGTCTGGGATACCCATCTCCAGGTATCACATCCTTACAGCAGTCAAATAGAAAGTCAGAACACAAGTACTGTGTGCCTTGCAGAAACTGCGTGCAACCATTTGAGGCAGGACAGAGAGAAGACTCTTACCCACAAGTCTAGGAACAAGGCTCTTCATCTACTTTTAACAAATATTACAATCCCTGATTCTCACTCTAAAGAATATCTTGAACCCTGAAAAGTAGGGAATCTTCAGTTGCTCAGACCCCTTCCAAAAACTAAAAAAGCTAAGACAATATTGTGAAAGTTATCAATATTAATATTTTATTTAATACATAATTTCCTTGGCATATTGAAACTTCCCTCTCAATGATATATTCTATTTCTGTAACAAAGAAGTAACTTATATTGGCAAGAGTTATTTTTTCATATTGAAATCGCTCTCATTTTAACTTCCAGCAGTAGAATAATATGCATGTCTCTATGCATTCATCCAAGCCAGAAGATTTTGGCGTGCTAAAACTGTGAAAAACCAGAACAATAATAATTTTTAAATAATTTGAAAACAGTGAATGTGCCATCATTATACCAGAAGAGAACATTTCCCAGAGTCAGCTATACAAAGTAAGTCATACTTTGTCATTAAATGCCTGTCACAGAGCGCAGCACACTGTGAAATACATACAGCACATGGCAATAATTTGCTCTGAACCAGGTCCAAGGCGGGTGAGCTCCAGGGTGGCTTAGACCTGCTGTGGGTACTTCTACCTCATCTCGTGCTCCTGGCACAGCTAGTCTCTGGTTTTAAATCTCCTTCACTTGGGGGCATGAAAGAAGTGGTGGTCGTTTGTTGAGCGCAGGACTTTTTATATTTTTTTGCTATATTAGCTGAGCTGCAGTCTCTGTTCCTGTAAAACTGCAGACCCCTAAGCACAGGGAGCACAGGGAACCCCACTCAAATCCTTCAGTGGCCAAGCAAAGTGAAAATGAGAAAATATTAACCATAGTTTAACAAAAAGGTTAGTGAACATGAAGAAACATACTTGGAAGCTATATCAAGGAGATAACAGCTTCATGGTCACAACATTTACTGGTTTTATACAATCCTCATCTTTTACAAATACTTGTGCTATCCTGTGGCCTTTAAACTAATGTATGTATGAGCTAGATGGATATTTAAACATCTACCCAAACACTTTCCATTGGGATCACCCTGCAAAGAGATCTCAAATGCAGTGCAGCAGCAACAACACAGATGAGTTGAAATCGGACTGAATAAAAATGATGTGTTCTTTGCAAACCTGCCCTTCCCATGTATTAGCAATACATCTTGTCACTTATGTGACTAACTATTATATTTTGTTCTCACTAAATACACAGCACGGTTACTCTCAAGGTACATACATCACGAATGCATCTCCCTCATCTTCCCATCTTCCCTGTTGGGAAATCAGCTTTGCAAAACAGAAACAATGGACACAAAGAAACATGGAGGGAAAGGACTTCTTAAAGTCATTATTATTTTTTTATTTTCTAAGTTTATTGTCCAGGTTGAACCTAATTAGAGAAAAAATATACCCAGACAGAATTTGAGGGAATGTCTACTTTTGTTCCAGGCAGAGCACTTTCAAAGACAGTGTCATTAGGGTCGACTTCACGTGAGCACTTGTACCCATCTGTCATTTAGATATGCACTGAAGGGGTTTTTATCATGTGACACTACAAAAAGTGTTTGCCCAGGTAACACTCCTTTTCCTGCCATTACTACCAACAGCAGAAAAGCATCTAATTCCCAGCATACGGCAGCCTCGTGTGTGTTACAGCACCCACACACCTCTCCTGCCATCACTAGAAGTGCCGCTTCTCCCAGGGGATTAGACTTGGGGTTTAGCAATCCCCAAAGCGTCACTCTCTCTGAACTAGGGGTAATTTCCCAGTTTTGCCAGCAAAGACTTTGCAGGAAACTGGGGATCTCACTTTTCAAGAAGCTCTGCCAAAGCCCCACAGAAAACATACATCTATTTTACTGAAGTTTGGCGTTATAACAACATTTTGAAAGAGCAATGACATTGCACATAATTTAATACATACATATTAATTTCAAATAGATCAAGCTGATTAACCTAGCTTGACCATGCAGTTCAACACGATAGGTAGAAACATATAGTTTCTACAGACTCCAGGGCTAAAATGAGCTATTTCAGTCCTATCTAGTCCAGGACTTGGTAAGAAGGACAGACTTGTTCTGCACAAAGTCTGCCTCTCTCGGCAGAGAGGTGCCCTTTAGAAGAGCCTTTCCCACCATCCTCAATGATGTTTTCTATGGACTGCTCTTGTCTGGCTTTCTGGATGACCTATGGTATATGATGAAAAAATGCTATTCCCAGAAGAGATTTCATGAAGGGGTTTAAGTCTTTCGAGAGACTTACTCATGCATCTCAGAATAGTTCACATCGCAGCCCGGCATCATGAGTGTATATATTTAACTGTTATACCTTATCACTTACGTTCCCTACCCTCTAAATATCACTATCTCAGGAACAGGAAGAAGGCACTCACTTCCTAAATGTTTCCAACTTCTGGGGAAAAAAACCCGACACACACACAAAAAACTTTTGAACTTTGGCATCTGGACTTTTCCAATTTGTTTGCCCTCTACTACAATTTTCAAACTATTTTTTATTGTTCCCATTTCCCTGACAGAACCACATTTGAGAGAAAAGGGCAAGAAATTGGGAAGCATCTCCCCTCTGCACTCCTCAGCCCAAAGCACATTGCATCTGCAAAAGGTTTTGTAGACCTGCCTGTAGCAATACATAAAAATGAGAAAAATATGTCTACCCAAAATATGTTGACTTCCTTTATCTAATATGGAAAATAACAGCTACACGTAAAAGTAGAGCTGTAATATAAAATAGCAGGTGTATTATTTTAACCATAAAGGATGCTCCTATAGCACCACATATTCTTTCAAGAACACTTATGACACCTGCACAAAAGGAACCCTACTGAGCTGGGGTGACAAAGTCTGAGACGCCAGAATTAGGATGCTGACACTACACTGCTTTTTTCATGCACCCAAACAGCAATTTGAGAAATACAATCCCAGTTTCAGGAAAACACGAACCCAGATGTTTTTAGAAAGAGGCTCCACACAGGCCACTGTTACCTCCCGACACTTTTCTCTCCCGGGAGCCTGGTTATGGCATTTTTTACAGGAAACATTTGATGCAAGGCAAGTGCAGTGCATTTGTTTCCTTGGAAACAAACCCTTTCAACCTCCATCACACACAATCTTAAGCAAAAGAAAACTCTGTAATTAGGCCCAAGGTCTAGCTATTTTGAGCCAGCAAGATGTTAAATCGCAACTATTTTATTAGCAATAGAACACAATGAAAACACACTTATCTCCGTTACTGGAGTTGTAAGTCTTCATATCAACCAAAACAATAAACCCATTGAATTACGCTAAGAAATATAATTGCTTGCCCATTTAAAAGAATTCGGTAGATTTGAATTCAGTTATACTCTGCACCAGGATTAAAAGAAAACCTTTAAGTGACAAACAAAACTGAAACAATCAAGAGGTAACATTTATTCATTTAGGAGACTTAAAAACCTTGAATAACCATCAACGTGCTGCTGTTAGCGCCTGTTGTAAACAACATTCGGCCACAAAGGCTGAAGCACTATCAAGTACCACCACCCGCATGTACCTTGTCAGTACTTTACTATCGTTAGCACTGACTTTTAGCCAAATACTGTTTGCTCTACAATAAACTACTGTCTAAAACTCAACATAATACTGCTTGATGGATTGGCTTAGCCATAGAGCTTTTGTAGTCAGGAGCAAAATCCTTTCTCACACCCCAGGAAGATGCTGGACCACCAGAGATCCACTTGTACAAGTGTCAGCAAGAGCTGGCATCATTGCTTCAGCCAGCAGGATCAAGAAACACTTGTATCCTCGTCTTCACAACGTCCACTTTCCATCCATAAATATACAGAAATGGCCTCAAGTTGCACCAGGGGAGGTTTAGATTGGGTATTAGGAAAAATTTCTTCACTGAAAGGGTTACCAAGCACTGGAACAGGCTGTCCAGGGAAGTGGTTGAGTCACCATCCCTGGAGGTATTTAAAAGACGTATAGATGTGGCACTTAGGGACATGGTTTAGTGGTGGACTGGGTAGTGCTAGATTAACGGTTGGACTCAATGATCTTAAAGGTCTTTTCCAACCTAAATGATTCTATTCTATGATATAACTGACCACGATTCAGAATACAGCATGGCCCAAAGAGTAAACTGCTCTGGATTTTCACCAGCACTACTTTTCCCAGCAGAACCAAAGGTAAAAGCTTGTACTTTTTACTGCAGTCCCAGTGCTACACTCTTACAAACACATCCACAATGTGAAAATAGTTCAAGAATCAAAATCCTGTAGTCAGAGAAAGTAGGTAGATTCTTTCACAAGAAATATAAATATGGCTTGAGGAACTTAGTTAAAAGGAACTGGATAGTTTAGTTTAAAATATATTGGCCAGTGGTATTCTGCTTATGATTCCTCAGTGTTTTTACTGTAGAAAATCTTTATATTATTTCAATTAAAAAGATGCCAATTACATCCTACAAAAAAATTATCTGAAAAGATAAATGGAAGAGAATTATCTATTAAATTCTACTGTAAAGTTTATATTTTTTTCCTAAGAAGACGTTTTAAAGAATTATAGAATTATTCTATAAATCTGTAATTTTATATCATTCTCTAATTCTATTGTTAATTTTTATACTTTTATAAATTATAGGGTATTTTTGCTATGCACTGAACAGATTATCAAAATATTATTTCTGTTAAATTCTACTACTAGGCTACTTGGGGAAATGGATCATTAAAAAAAAGACTTAATTATAACTTCATGTTTCATACAGCAAAACTGAACTCAGGAGTGAAGCTGTTTCAAAGCCCTTAACTTGTATTTGCC
This sequence comes from Fregata magnificens, assembly GCA_013389945.1. Classification (NCBI taxonomy): domain Eukaryota; kingdom Metazoa; phylum Chordata; class Aves; order Suliformes; family Fregatidae; genus Fregata; species Fregata magnificens. Next base: position 894,044 of record WAAD01027748.1, read on the forward strand.
ATTCTCTGGAGATTCCATCACTTGCTTTTGATAGATTTTCCTTTTCCTTGTATAAATGTTTTGAAATGAGAAAGATTTATTCTATGACCATCACATCTTTTTGATTAAACATTACACTGCAAAGTTTTTTCCACAATAAGTAGAGTGATTTTCAATAAAAGGAAGCGTCATGGCACTTGTGACTTGAATCAGTTGAACAAATAGAGGTAAATCACAGAGAAGGGAATTCGAATGCTTTCATGGATAAAGATTATTGTGCTTAATGTTGAATATGCACTTAAGTTTCTGGCTGAAACAGAGTTTTAATCTCTTCATGACCAAAGCACTGCCCCAAGAAGAATCACAGCTACTGAGAAGAGTCAATAGAGATGAATCTCAAATCACCATTTGAAAATGTAAAGCTCTGTACTGAAATACTGTATTTTCTTATGTGTGTAGATTATACTTTAAAAGGAAATTAATGTGCTGTAACTGGAACATATGCCCTTAAATGATTCACACAAAATCAGAAGCAGATAGTCTCTTAGACTGGAGGGGACAACCTATGGTAGGGTCAGTTACAGGGGAAGGACTGGGGAAAAAAGCAGAATATTAAGTAATGGGAGGCAGGGAAGGGAAGAGGAGAAAGTGACTTCAGGCTAAATTTCACTTCATGCTATCAAACATAAATACACGTGTACGTAGACACTGCTGCTGAGTCAGCAAAATAAGATTGTTGGGTTTTAAATTTGGGAGGTATGTGTGTTTTCACAGATGATCCCACATATTACCACAAACAGCAGTAAATCTGGTATTTCTATTAACCAGGAATTAGTTCTGTCATATAATTAGGGCAATACATAAAAGCCTTTTGGGCAGAAAACATCATTATGGGGAAAAGAATATGATGAACATCCTATTGAAGATCCTACTGTAGTCTACCTGGAAAAGTTATGGAGTCTACTGCTTCTGTAAGTCAGAAACTATTTCAGATGACTAAAACTACCATAACATACAAGTTAACGCAGACAGCCTTGAAAGAAATCTGTTCACCTTTCTGATGGAGAGCTCGGAGGCCATCTTCTCCTACTTCTACAGAAGCTCATCCTATTAAACACCAGGATTTAGAGTTACATTGACATTACAAATATAATAGGTAGGGCCAGGCTGAGGAAGGTTCCTACATTGCAGACTGAAGTGACTCCCTGCAAGATGAACACTACTTGCCTTTCTATTTAAGTTGATTTGAGAAGAATACATCCTCTCCCTTCTTCAGTCTTGTGTGCTTTGTGCCTTCCTTCAAAAGAAAGGGCTGAAGGACTCCAACAGAGACTATGTGCAGCCTAACATCTTCTGCATTTTTGGTGCTTCTCTATTATTCATACAGCAATTAAAGAACAGCGCACCATTGCAGAACCGTTACAAATATACAACCCTGAATTGCAACAAAGCTACGCAGATTTAGCACGGTCTGCAATCACCATAAACAGGCATTCATGAAATGTCCTTCTCTGTTCATGTTACAATACTCTTGTATGTACAGTGTTGAGATCTCACTGCTTGAAGCAAGAAGTGGTAGTTAACTCAGAAGTGATGACCTTTTCAAATGTCAAGGTGTGAGTGGGTGGGTGTTACGCATACACCCCCAGCCCCATGCTTTCAGCCATAGGAAGGGTGGCCAGCTGAAATACAAATTATTGCTGCAGTATGCAATATATTGCTACTTTTCCTCAAAGAGCAGGTTAGATATTAAATCCTCTCTCTATTCTGAAAGCAACTGACACAACAGCAGAAAATTCAGAGATGGATCTAGTCCCCTAAATGAGGCAATTCATGGCTGATAAATGACACTTCTCTGTCTGCCTAAGAAATGCTTCATTAGAAGCGCAGCTCAACCCCTCCTGTTCAGAGAGAAAAGATCCACTTACTTAGAATTGCGTTAGATCCTAATATGCCTCTGTTTCTGCAGCTCCTCCTAAACAACGGCTGTATACAGCTCTACATACTGCAAAGAGACAATATACCTGCTGAGACAGAAAATTGCCCCAGTTGTCACAGAAAATACATATACCGGGAAGCAGCTGGTGTGAAAACTATCTTGTTTTGAATGATGGGAAGCTGGGCTTCTTAATGTTTTTCATTCCTCCAATCTCTAGGGTATATTGGATTTTGTCCTGCAACAGATGACTTAACATTACGGGTGACATAGAAGGTAGGTCATGTTATATGTCAAATGAAGTCATCAATATGCATAAATGTAGTGGAGGGCAATGCGGACCACAGAACCATTCCTCATTCGGAGCACAAGCAACAAGACCAGCCTGTGTCAAGAACATTAAGCAACTACAGTTGCCTCTGTTCTTGCATCATATTACAAAGTCACCGAGCGTACCGGCCAATTTTTCTGTGGTGAATCAAAAACTCCACCAAAATCTCAAATGTGAACACCTGAAAACCTCTGAGGCTTCACAACTCAAAAGAGCATTTCCAGCGGTGAGCAGTCTCAGCTGTAAGCTGTATTTGTTCCTGAACTTTGGAGAATGGAAACTTGGACTGAACTTGACTTTTCTCCAAGGCCTCCATGTGAGAAGCACATCTGGAAGACATTAGCCTCCTATGTTGGTGTGTTTAGACGTAAGAATTGGACAAAATGGTTTCTAGGCCCGTGAATGTATATTTTTTTTATTTGAAGAGCAACTGAAAACCGTTATGTCTGATATTAGCTGAAACTTGTATCTAGTTAATAGAACCAGAAACAAACAAGTTGAATGTCATTTCTGCTAAAGAAAACAGTAACATATGTTACATAATGTTTGTCTAATTGTACATGACAGTAATTCTACCAAGGGGGCTTCGAGTGACATTAACAAGGCTGAGCGGGTTATTAATCTCACAGTAGCCCCTCCATGGGATTTCAGCTTCACATGAATAATTCAGCTTGTTTTAAAAAAACAGCTTAATATGTATTTTATTCCAACTTTTTCATTATGAATTTTCTCCTTCCTGTGCTCACTGTTTTCAAAACTGAAAAGAGTAATTTATTGTGCTTTTAGCTATATTCTTCCCATGTTGCACCAATTTTTAACTCTTTCTTTATCTGAGGGAAGCTGGTACATCTAATTGCCTTTGACTTCAATGAGATCTTGTTAGAATATCTGGAAATCTGTCCCAGAAAGACTAAAAAATTAGAGACTGATCTATCAGCAATAGTTGGGAGATCTGGCTGAAGGTAACCGCTAGGATAAACTCATATTTTGCTAACAAATAATTAAACATAACTGGTTACATGTCTCCACCACACCAATCAGCATAAGTAGGGCACACTGGAGCAATGATAATACTTGTTAATAAAAACCCATTTCTACTTTTGAAAATTTAACTCAACAAGTGCAACTTCACCACCACCCACATGAAATAGATCTTTCCATGCACTACATACACTAATAATTTTAAAGCCCTGTTTTCGCTAATTGTCCTGGTAGCTCATTATGAAGTTCATTATGAATTTCACAAAGCTAAAAATTTAGCATACATAAAATGCTGTATTGCTTTAATACTGAAATGTAATATGAATATTAAAAATGTGACTAAGAACAGATCCTAAAAAGGATGTAAATTCAGAAGAATCAACTGCAAGAAAATGATCCACACAAATCTGCCAATTTGCAATTTCTGTTTCACCAGCAAGGTTATTCACATGCCTGATATTCTATTTTTGCATCCGTCCAAGAGTCCACAGTCTTACCACTCTACCTACTTCCCACCCCAACCTATTGGGATCCATAAATTAGGCTTCTCCAATCTGGCAGCCCCTTGCAGGAAAGCTTAACACATAAATCCCATTGAATTTGGCAGCTACCCACGCTTGGGACAGAGATGTGGTTTCCTAGCAGGGAATCCCAAGCCTAGAGCTGGAGACCCACTGGTCAGGCCAGTATGCCCAAACTGTCCCTTGGGAAAGAGGTCCATAAAGAGCTGGAGGCAGCAAGATGCGCTTTCCTCGTAGACTACCTGCACACATCTCCCTGTACACGTGGGGGAAACAAGGCAGAGATCAACTTGACCAAGCCACAGCGCCAATGATGGCAGGCTTCAAAACAGGGATCGGCTCACTATGTCCTAATCAGATAATCCTTGAAGACTTGAAAGGCAATTTGCTATAGCCACATTTTAAAAATATTAAAAGGTATTTTAAGTTAAATCTTGAAAAAAAATATTTAGTCAAACAAATGCAATAATAAACTGTAACCTTTTCTATTTTTTGTTTGTGGCAATTTATTGGCATTAACATTCATTATTTCAAATATGAGTAATATAAAAATATGAAAATCACATACTAGGAAAGCATCAAAATGACAGCAGCAGCAAATACATAACTCTTTAAAATTAGACTCTACTCTTTTATCATGAAGTAGAGCTCTTTTCCATTGCAGCAAAGTAATATGTAAACTAATAATTTAATGTGAACTGGAAGGTAAGAGAAAACAAGAATTAAACAACACTTTCATACTTACAATAAACTTTACATGTTACATGCAAGCATAAATTTAATAGACAGAACATCTGGAACTGCACAAGGATGCAAGTTGATGTAAGGTGTGGAACTGGTTTATCGGTATAAAAATTAACCATCCTAATGTGGGCTGCATATAAAATTCACTGAATATCTATGAATGAATGCAGCCAGAACTTATGGCAATCCTATTTAATAACAGCTAAGTAATATATAAGAGTTCGCAAGATGTTGATATTAGTTAAGACAGTTGAAAAAGAAGTGGTGGAAATTCATTTGACTTAGCCTCACCAAAAGAAGTGCTTTTCAAGTTGACAGGGTACAAAGCTATTCTGTAGTTTTTCACAGGACTTCAGCTTTCTTGAACATGGCCAACCTCTGTTTAGCCTTGGCCAGAGGTCACAGATCAGAGTCATGGTATTCAGAAATGCAAAAAATACTTTTGTAAACAAAGGGAGTTTGCCTTTTTCTCCCCCTGTCGAGTCCCGCAGCTGGCAGCTGGACCTGAGCTTGATTTAGATGCTTGAGTTGGGTGGAGGAGCAATCCAGCTGCAGCAACCCATAGCACAGCCTGAGCTACCGATGCCCTACTGCTTTGCAAGCACAAATTTAAAAAAAGTGAATTCCAAAATAACTTAATTCCTGTAGGGTTCAATGACCAAGCTACTCACATAAGACCAATTTTTAAAAAGCACTTTTTCTGAGACTAGCACCTGCCCCGAAGATGTCCTGAGTATGATCAATCCACTCCTGGCAGGCAGTCATAAAACATGATCACCAGAGGCTGACTAGATGCAAACTGAAGCAAGAAGGTTTGGGCTGGCTCCTCCTGCCCTCTCCCACATCTTTATTTTAAATCTTTACAGCACAAATATACAAATATGGGGAAAAAAATCTGTTGAACAGTTTACCTTATAGTAACAAAATATTTTCCAAATCAGCACTTAATGAGAGTTATGAAAAGAAAAACTAAAGACTTTACCAGTGTAGAGTGAAAACAGGCAATCCAGTGATTTTCTGGAAAACCATAAATGTATCCTACTTTAGTGGAAACGAATAGTAATTTCCAGCATCCTCTTGCATATTAAAGTAACACGCATCAACATCCTTAAACCTTCCTGAATGTCCCTGCTGCTCTTGAATTCATGACACTGCATTATTATTCTGAGCAAGATACTTACAAAAATGCAGAGCTCTTCTATGGTTCATATTTATTTTTCATGAGCATACACAGATCATATAAATAGAAAGAGTGGACTTGACTTGAGCAAGGATTCAGTACATTGAGCCAATTCAAAAGGGACTCAAGTTAAAGCTTACAGACCTCTGGAACAATTTCTTCTGGCTTTGACTGCTGTATTTGATGCCTAATCAGTAAATTCTGAGGTCGGAACACTATGGTATTTTACAAAAGAAGGACTTTCTCTAGAGGACCGTATACTTTTCATCTCTGTTACTGTAACAAAAATAAAGCAGTAGAAAACATCATTAAGAATTGTAAGGCCAGACTGGTGCCTAGACATCCCCAGGTGAAGAAAAAATCAAACTTTTATTTATATACTCCACTGCTCTTCAGAGAGAAACAAGGATCAATGTCCTCAGAAGTTTTCATTTTAACGATAGTAGCACTGCTAATAATGTTAAGCAACATCCGGTGGTGGTTTTGCAAAAAAGAAACAGTGCTGGTCTTCAACAGAGATAAATCAAAGGAAGCTGTTGGGAGGAGCATGGGGGAATTAAGCGGTTGTCACAGATATGTACCTCTAAAGGGAATACCGGCACTGCTTGGGAGAAGCAACAGGCAAAGCAGTTGTTGGAAAATCTCTACCTCCCAACTGCCAGGAGAACCACCAGCCCACTGGGACTCCACTGGAGACACCAGAAGTGAGGGTGGTGGCACTCACTTCCAGAGAGCCATCAACTGCAGAGGCTCGTCTGACGGCTGCAGCAGCACAGGGCGGTCACCATGCTGGGAAGCCCCATTGGGCTCTGGGCAATCACAGCTCCCACTCGATGGTGATGCCACTGCAGACAACAAACCTATGGATAACAGTCCTCTGATTTTGCTACGGAAGGTACCTCATCATAAAGGTCCTCCTTCATATTGAGTCCCAAGGGCTCTTCTACCTCTTGACCCCTCTGCCAAAGCCACCAACAGAACGAGCACCAACATTAAACATGCACAGCCACCAGTGTTAGGCCACACAGCTCAGCATCCCCTTTCAAATGAAATTTTATTCTATCAATTAATGCAATTTAAAATAGATTCATAATTATTCACCATTGTGGCCCAGCACTAGTCCCATTAAATTTGGTACATTTGATAGCACTAGTCAGTGGCAAGATGATCAGCTTGTGTGTCCATCACAACCCCTAATGCAGCCATCAAGCAGAGAGAGCAGTTAAATCCATCCTACGAAAACCGTTCAATAAAATCTTTGCATCTTTGTTTACTGCCTCTAAAGTTTAAAAAAAGTGACTGGTACAATCTAACAGTACAAACAATGGCTGAAAATGAGCCATTTGCACCCCATCAGTCAAGTAACACACAGTCTAAACATTTTAAATACAGTGTTCACTGAGAAACCCACAGTGACATCTGCGTAGGCGTTTTAATACACTTGGTAAATAAAATGCATTCAAAAAATCTCTCCAAATGCCTACAACAGAGACTGCTGAACGGGGAATTTGCTGATGGGAAGCGGCTTGCGAGATTCGCTGGGATTCCACCAGGAAACCATAAAACCTGTATTACAGTGCCTACCCCCTGCAGCTACCTGCAGAGACAGAGCTCTCGGATAAAAACACACTGTTCAGCAGCGGTGGTGGCTAGATTTACCCAGGACTCTCCAGTGAAAATCTGAATTGCATTTTTGGGGGTTTTGATTTGTTTTGTTTTGTTTTTTAAGAAATCCTTCAGAGCTGATGTCAGTTTTCCCCTCATTCAAATCAAAATAAGCAGCTGGCACGTATTGGAGTTAATAGTACAGTGATAAAACCACAAGAAACTCAACTGCCAAAATGAGGGCTCCAGCCTCAATGTACATCAAGGAACTTCCAGAAGAGATAGCTGAATACGTGTTCGCTTTTGTACGTAGGTGCTGAAATTACTTTTCCATGAAACTACTGCATTGTCCATGGCATTGCATTATAAAATATGGATAAAATCATGGTTCTCAATACAATCAAGATACAGTCATGAACCTTTCTGCTAGTCCAAAGCTCAATATGCACAACATTCAGATATCAGAAGCTGAATTAAAGCAAAACATGAAGACAAAAAAGAAACTTCACTTTCCGCAGCTTACTGTTAAATGCAACTCAGCAGAGCAGAAATGTAATCCGTAAGATACCGGGGATGAAACCTTTGAAAAACTGTAATTCTACTAATCTTTAATTGGTATAAAGGAAATACAAGACCTAAGGAGAGAGGAAGCAGACAAGTCCCTGGTCTGATCTACGGCTGAGCTTGTAGGACTTGGGCGCTTTACCAAACTTTTCCTTACAGCTGTGGCAATCACTCCAGGTAAAGCAGACCCTTGCATTTCCCCTATATATTGCTGTACAGTCAACAGCTATGATTGTCAGGGTTTCCTCCTTTGCTAGATTTGCACATTTTATTCACAGCTGTTGAGGACTCCTCTGCACTGCAGTTCACCTGCGCATGAATGCACTGGCTGCAAGCAAGCTAGTGCTGCTGGAACCAAGTGCTGCAGAAGCACTAAGCCTCGCAGAAATCACAGATGCCTGGTAAATGCTTTGCCAGTTAGCGCATGCAGCACAAGCAGTACCTAAATTGCCTTTAAATCAGCCCAGCTCAGGTATGTCAATGTGAGCACTGTCACAAAACTGTCCACTTTAGGTGCCAAAACAGGAAGGGCAGGGTGCAGTTTCAGCCCTCTCCCTCCTGCTGCTGGCTGAGCATTTCACTTTGCTGAGCTGCACACAAATAGATATTTTTGTTTGTTTTGCAAGTTAATTTTCTACTAGATCGGCTATGGTGTGGCTGACCATGAGGCAGCACTGGGAACACCTGACCGTCCCTTCTGGCACCAGCGAGGACTCAGTCTGGCTTATCACGAGCACGAACCTGCACAATCGTCTATATGGAGTGGCCCACAGCAGTGAAAGGAGAGTGAATAAACTCTGTTCCTTGCTTTATTCCAAAAGGAACAACACCCATGTCAGACTTGTGACACTTTAAGAGCTTAGAACATTCTCACACCAGGCCTTCTTCTGGGGGAAGAGGTGCAAACTAAGCCCCCTGCTAGACTGAAACGACTCTGTCCACTGTCATAGCTCTAATATTTATTAAAATGAGGGACTGCTTTTTCAAATAGCAAGGTGATGGCATACTTCTATAGCAATACCCTCTCATTTTTGTATGCAGCAGTGTTTGACAGCAGTCATTTAATACCCCCTCTAGGATTTTATTTTTCCACTTGACTGCAAATTTTCAAAAACAAGAATTAAATGTATTCAGGGTCTTTTTTCCCCAAATACATGATAATGCTTATGCTAAAAAACTCTCAGTTCTTATATTTCATTTTTAAACCATGCATAGCAGGCAATGCAGCTATGGAAGCATGTCTTTTTCCTTTGTGATGGTTTCAAAGATATCAACAGTCCAAATCCAGCAAGATTTGGCAAAGTGTAAGCATGGCAAGACCAATGACAGTAGTTCTGGGCATAAGCATCTATTAAGCTGGCCTTCTAGAGAACACCAGATTACTTAGGTCTGCATGGGGAAGGAAGATAATGCTCTGAGGGGACCAAAGAGGAACATTTTGCCTCCCTCTGCAGTACGGATGTCAATAGTGCAATTGCACTCAGGACCATTACATTTTTAGTAGCTGGTAAGCGTGCCCTGCTGGGAGTCAGTGGACAACATCTGGAGCCACAGAGAAATTCCCCTATCACCTTAAACTGGCAAGGAGTGTCATGGAGAGGACAGTTAAATTTTTCTGTACAGTGACCAACCACAGGATGGTCCAGAAGTTACATGGACAGGTGCTCTGCAACTGCAGAGGACACTGATGACATCTTCAGTGCCATCTTCTTTCTTCCTGGAGCAAAATACAGATGCAGCCTCTACCCTTTACAGCATGTTTTAAGTTTGTTAAAGGGTGCTGGAAAATGCACTGGTGGTGTGTGGGCACTTTTGGATTGTCTCTACAAGGGACTAAATGTGATGACTCAAGTGCTCTCTTCTAGCTGTCCTGCTGATCAAGACTACGTTAGCAAGGCTTCTTGGCTAGGATGGGATTCCTGCTATGCTCTTTGCTACTGTGGCTAATGCAAGAAGGAAAACTATCTGCCTTGAAAGAAGAGGACATGATGCAGCTCCAGCATTAGGACACTGAAGGATGCACGAAGAATACTGAGTCACTCTCACCGACCTGATTGCCACACATGCTAATTAAGAGGAGGAGTTGCCATGAGCTAAACACAATGTCAACTCTGAATTAAAAGTTGTTGGGCCAACTACAGGCTAGGAGCCATTAAAATGCTGTTGCCATGAGCTACAGAAGTTATTTTCACATAGACTGCAGCCCAGGTGGCAGAAAGAAGGCTTTTAAGAAGATACTAATTTCTAGGAACCAACATATAAAATTTATTTATATCCCCTTACTAGAGGCAAATCTAATACAAAAGTAAAAAGACAGTGGAAGACATTCTGATACCCTCACTGGCAACTCAGATAACAGCATTAGGTTTCAAGCAAAACAAAATGTTTCACTTTTTTTATTACAGTCTGATTTGCTCCAGGTGACACATTAACCTGCTGCATTTGTGAGGCAATAGCATTGTGCTGCATGTGGGAGTCAGCAAATTAAATTGTGAAGCTTCTCTGAAAACAGTCTTATCACAAAGAACACAAAGAAATTAAAATAACATAAATGATTAAAGTGGATGAGATTTTTCCATTTTCTGTATTTTTCCAAGAAGGTATCAGTTACCACCTGAATAAAGGTCTCTGATAGCATTTTTAATTTGGAAAGATCCTCTAAATAATTACATTCTTACATTACATGGTAATTTTTATATAAAATTTAGCTTCATATGTAGTAGTAGGAATATATTATTCATCTTGCTTTTTATGTGTAAGTTAAAACTATTGGGATTTACTGTGCTTTGCCTCCCAGATTTAAGGTGGAAGCAAGAGTGGAGATGCGCTCTCCTGTAGCCCAGGGATTCCCCAGGCATGGGGCTGCCAGGACACCATGAAATTCCTTGGATGAAGGAAACCCCAGGAAGCCTACCTGAATGGATTAGTATGGAAATTAACCAACTCTTTGCCTAGTTTTTACCAAGATTCACTCCTTCATTGCCTGCTGAAAATCTTGCACTTGACATACACCCATCTGAAATGTTTGCAACAGAGAATAACGCTGATTACAGCTGAGATGCAGAATATTAGTGTGTAATACTTGTACACCATTCACATCTGCTTTCTGCTTCATCATCATAATTCCCCCTTTTGTCCTCTATTTTCTCCTCTTTTCATAGTGGTCTTGTAAGCAGATTTTTCCTAGTGGCAACATGCAGGAGCTTGCAAGTGTTACAGCTAGTCTTGAGTAAGAAATCAGATTATTCCATAGCTCCAAGCTACATACATTTTTTCCTGAGATATCTGAGCTGGCCAATATGCAAGAAAGGACTCTAATCCATCTGGACCGCAGAAATCATGGACTCACAGAACAGTTTAGGTTGGAAGGGACCTCTGGAAGAGTCTCATCCAAATCCTGCTGCAAGCAGGTCCAACTAGACCAGGTTGCTCAGGGCCTTGCCTTCCCAAATTTTGAGCATCTCCAAGGTTGGTGAACCCACAGCCTCTCTGGCCTCTGTCCCAGCATTTGACCACTCTCCCAGTCAAAACATTTATACCTTACAGCAAGTAAGAATTTCCCACATTATAATTTTTGCTCTGAAAAGAGGCTCTGTCTTCTCTACACCCTCCCATCAGACATCTAGAGGCAGGAATGAGATCTCCCCTTCCCCTTCTCTCCTGAAGGCTGAACGAACCCAGTTTTCTCAGCCGCTGCTGATACACCATGTCAACCTGCTGCCTACATTATCAATAACTCAGCCCAGTATGTGCTGGCCTCCCTCGCTCCAAGGGCAGGCTGTTGGATCAAGTGCAACTTGTCAACCAGGACACCCAACCCTTTTCTGCTAAGCTGCTTTCTACCTACTCAGCACCCAGCCAGGACTGTCGTATGGGGTGAACTGATGTCACTGTCAGGATTATTACATTCCTATATTAGTTAGCCTAGATGTCTTTAATTATTTTCTTCTTCTAGTTGTTGATTAAATCTATGCTGTTTTGCCTTTGCTTGTAATTTGGTTTTCATTCCAGAAATTGTTGTTGTTTTTAAAAGTATATTCACCATTCCCAGCAGCTCTTTATGAACAAACAACAGACTTTTAAAATATTCACTATATCATCGGAATTGATTTTAATTTGAACTGAAGCATAGGGATAATTTATGTTATCAAAACACATGCATTTTTCATGAGGAAATTATGCATCTTGAAAAACACTGACTTTAAAAAATACTAACGGCTTAGTGACCATCCACATTACAGTTATAAAAATACATACCCTTCAAAAACACAATAGGAAGATTTTGTTTTAAAAATATAATTGACTCTTGTAGTAGTGCCACCAGGTATTTCCAAGAAGGATGTATGAATAATGTATCAAGTATGAAGGGAAGAGGTTATTTGCCCCTTGAATATAGCAAATAATCAGGTTGACCTGAAACATTAAATTTACAAGGCTTAGCATGCAACACATCACTTATGGTGTCACTGAGAGACATACGCTCCATGAGAAACCCCTACGCATGGATTGCAATAGCTGCCCTTAGCTCCACACCTTCCATATTCTTTGTTCACTCGCTTTGACACCTGATCATCAGATGAGATCCTGATGTGGCAAATTCTAGTGAATGAACGTCTCAGTGTACATGATTTGTCCCATGACCCCAGGTCAATAATATAAAAATTGGGAAAAAGTCATTTGTTCATCCTACTCTTGTAAAGCATGTGGAATTCTACGATACAGATAAATACCATATATGTATAAAAAAAAGAAAACAGGAGGTATATGTTCCCTGTGTATGTACTAGCAATGCACTCAAGTTAGACCTCTAATGCTTTTGACCTGAATTATTAATCACCCTGAATGCAGGGAACTTAGGTTAGCTCCTACCACCGACCTGCTGTGCCTGGATAAATTCCTACTTATTACATATTATGCAGAATTTTTCCTTCCTTCACCTCTCTGGAAAGTGAAGATCCACAGCAATCCTTTTGTAGAAGTAAGGAATGGGAACTGAAATCTACTGCTCGATGATCCTGTTTCACTCTGTGGATGGAGAGCACAGACACATGCATAGACAACCACCTGCAGGTTTGCAAAGGGTGGCAGCAGCTGTGGGACTGAAAGGGACTCTGGCTCTATCTAAAACTTAGGGCTATCGAACATTTGGGTGACTCAATAGTCTATCAACTTGCTCCTTAACAGGTGTTGCTGCTATTCAGAAGAAAATCTGAGGAAGATAGGAGATCCTCTTGAACTTAGAAAATTAAGAATTTACATTTAGAGAACAAATATCAACTAGTCATTGTCTAGAAATATCTCTTATTTGATATGTACATGATGAAAACTCTCTTTTTGCATTTACTCTAGTATTTGTTAAAAATAAAGAAAATATGGCAAACACTTTGTCACAGGAGATGCTTTTTCTTCCCGAGTTTAGTAAGTTCACACGGGGCAGCTAGAGGGACGGACTAGCAAACCCAGAATGCAGCAAATCTGCCCTCATTTGTGCATGCAGATGCGTATGATTCATGTCTGAACTCATGTCAGAGAAATACATATTTATTAATCTGTTTAGAAGTATGAGCAATGAGTGCTGCTAATGAAATAGGATTAGTGAAGCTTGTCACGATACCTTAAGAGGTGATGGGCAAATATGCAAAACTACCCAGAAACCAGGAATGTCCCAGGTATACCTACTAATTAATAAAACAGGTCCATAAATTAAGGGACATTATACAAAAGTGATATTCTTTTTTTGGGGGGGATTTATTTATATGCTTTAAAAAACTCGATGCTTTTAAACTACAGCTAAAAAAGATGGATTGAAAAGAAGTAAGTATTTCACAGGAGTGAACTTTCAGTTTATGAAATTTATTCCCTATAGCTGTAATACAACAAATTAAAACCTGAAATTTAGATCTCTAATATTACTTCTAAAAAGATGTGATGCATTTCTTCAGGAAAGAAGCATATTGTTTGGAACAATAAATTAGAATAATACTTTTATAATTCAAAGTTAACGCATTTTTATTTGTAAGAACTGAACTAAACAGGCTAGGAGAAAACAAAACCTTCAAAGAACTTATTATTGAAACACATCCTTGATTCACGTGATAACAAGTATCAGGCACAAACACCTGTCAATATGATTTCTCCCTTACACATCCTAGGTCAATAACTCTTATTCGTTGCTCTTGGTATTTCCTATCTACAAATCTGCCCCATCTACCCCTCGCTTTTTTGACAAGACCATTAGAATACAGTGCATAAAAGAATAGTAATTTCTTCATGAACAGGTTTTTCCTGAACCTGCTGAACATTTCAGATTATGAAGTGTCCCCTGAAAAACTTTGGAAAAGGAACATAAAACTAGTCCCAGAGGAGCATTATTAATTTTTTTGCCATGTAACCCACGTCACACTCCACTTGCAACAAGAACTCATCGCTAGCACTGATGCTGCTCGTCGGGGACGTGTATATACCAATGGTTTCCTCCGGGCCATTTTTCTATCAGATTTATAAAATCCATTTAAAAACTTGTGTAAACTATCCATTGTTAACAATACTTTATACCATCAACTGAAAATCTTGAAAAGATTTACAGGCTGTCAGTTATGATGTGGTTTTTCTTCTTGGATTTCAGAGGCGAATATAAAATGGGTAAGCACACGAGATTTTATAAATAATCTGTATATGTTGTACAGTATTACCCTGTATTTCCTGGGCTTTCTCAATTTACTGTCATAGATGGATAGCATCCTGTAATTTTCAAAATATTCTTTCTGAAGTAACACAAAAATAACCCCTCAACTTCCACTGAAGTGGAAGTAGCGATTGGTACACTTATACATGAAAGGTTTTGCTTTGAATTAAAAAAAAAGCTCCAGATAGGCTTCTTAGCAGCATGGGGCTTGTGGGGAGGGGGCTGGAATTAAAGCTTATTGACCTGATGGGTTGGTGTGGTGTGGAGACAAGCAGAGATATCAAGTCTGAGGTTTGCTCTGCACCTGGCAGGGATATCTAATAATGTCTTTTTCATAAAAGATGAAAGCATTTCAGCTAGAGATTAAAAACTTCAGTGAAGGCCTCAACAACAACAAAAAAGTATCTTTCCTACCTAATGTTTCTAATCGCAGAATTCTGCTAAACCTGATAATGGATAAATTTCATTTTTGAATAGAAAATGGGTTACTTCTCTGCATATTGCAATATTCAACCCAGACTTTTTTTCATAATGGACGACATGAATATGTTTAACCTTGTGAAAAACTGATTTACTGGGGCAATGCAGCCACCACCATGAGAAATACAGTTCTGCTGTACCCTAATTTGATTTTGATAGCATCAAAATTATGCTTACAACATAGAGAAAACCCAGAAATGACAACTAAGCTGCAATGCATTGACTTGCTCCTATGGCAAAGCAGCTCCACACATCCCGAGCATACTGCATGCTGCGAGCAGCCTCCTCTCCCATGATGAGAAATGGTCCACTGGCACAGTTCAAGGCACGCCAGCCCAAGGCATGGGGAGCACCCTGGAACAATTCATTACAGTGACAGCGATCAGACCTCAGCAAACACCACGTCTACTGTTCTGTAAACTAATGCCCCAGGTTCTCTGAAGCTCCTGCGAGAGGGAGGTAAGAAGAACTATGCCCAGCACTTCTGCAACCAGTAAATGGAGGTGGAGGCTCTACTTGGTGGCATCCCAGCCAAAACAGGACTCAGGCCCCCCACGTGCAAAGCAGCAAAAGGGTCAAAGATAAAAAAAACTCAAATTAAAAGGAGAGCCAGTCATCTGCATTGATATCGTCCTAACTAAAAACACTAAAATCTTGACCAACAGAACAAACAATTCATACTGGAACCCAAAATCTTGCACCAGCTCCTACAGCTCCAGCACAAGTTACAAGAAAGAATAAATAATAGCAGGACCTGGATGGCTACAGATTCTGTGAAGTAATCATGTCCACAAATCACCTTCCTGAGATTAAAAAGCACAAAGCTAATTCAGATGGTCATCCAATACACTGCTGGACCAAGAAGCAGAACATGCAGCCCCAGGTCCCGTCTTCACTCAGGCAGGAGAGACATTGGAATGCATGGGAAGAAGGCTCAGGTGATTGAAAGGCACTATGTGCACCAACTTCCAGAGGAGAGTCAGAGAACATGCTTCCCAAGGCCACCAAGAATTACACAAAAAAAATCAGGAAACATGAAGCAGAAAACATTGATTTGTTAAAACCGAAATACACTGAGAAAGCACCCACGCACTAGCCAGCTTTGCTTCTTCTGTGTCACACAAACGTGTAGGATGAGTTCGCAGCTCTGGGCTGAGATGCCCTTACACCCTACAGGACTGCTCCTCTTGGTTCGCTTCAGTGTCAAGTCTGACCAGGCATCAGCCTGGGAAGTTTTGGGGTGGCTCATGTTCTTCTGCACAGGGAGGACCTTCAGGCTCTTTACCCTGGAAGGGCTTTCCAAGAGCAGTGCCACGGGGCTCAAGGTTCAGCAGTGCAGATGACTGACCACCTGGGGCTCTAGCTCACACTAAATTAGGGGTACAACTAATGGTATTGAACAGGCTCCCATTACAAATACAGCATAAATAGTTCTTTATGCTTCTTTTGCTTTCAAGGGGCTGATTATTTCAGGACCTAATTTTTCCATGACCCTATTCAGACTTCTTTTTGAATAAACATGAAGGAGAAACATGATGAGAGTATCTAGTGTTACTGATAGGTCTTTCCCAAGCACCACCAGATTCAACACACAATACTGAAAAGGGTAATGTCAGTGATAAAATTATAAATTCCCAGCCTGAAGATTTTCTAGTGCTCTTCCTCTTCTCTCCATTTCTTGAGGTGGGCAGAGGTTCAGTTCTCGCTGTCCTTGTTTTGATACCAGAAGGAAGCAAACACATTAATATGGAGCCCATAAGTGGCAGTGTGGGCTGAGCTTGTTATCCGCAGCGACAGCCACACAAACGAGCAGCGGGAACATCTTGCTTTCTAAGGCTGATGCCTTCACTGACTCAACATGAACTAACTCATCAGCCCAAAGCAATCTTGTATCCCACTACAGAAAATCTTTTGGGTCATTCCCATAAATGATTTGTATACTTTCTTCTAGAAAGAAGAAGATGAAACCATATTGTTTGACTCACTATTATTTTCTCTGGTCATCTCCAAGTACTGCATTTCATGTTCTCTGTCCCCATCACAAACTTCCTAATTTTTCCTGCCTGCTGCAGTGCTGATTTTTGCTGCTCTGCGTGCAGAGCTCCAGGGGCAAGCTCTGCTCTCAGCTACACGTAAGCAGCTCTTCTTTTTGATGCCAACAGTGTACTAAAACAAGAATCTGGGAAGAAAATCTCTACACGAGTCTCCTCTTTCAGCTTTAAATACTTGCCTTGTCATCCTGCCACCCCTGCCCCAGACGACAGTATTCTGTCTCCTACTAATATACATTTACTGGCAGCCCACACACTAACGTATCTTCTGTCTTCTTCTGTGCTCATTTGTACGCCCATCTTGGCTTTCATCTGTTATTACATAGTCAGCTTTTTCCTGTATCATATCACTACTCCCTTCCTCTTGCTCTACCAGATCACTCTACTGTGTAAAGTAATTTCTGCTTGCTTTCCTAATTTCCAAAATTAAACACACAGCCAGAATATTACTGGTTATATTCTGATGATTGGTGCCGAGCATTGTGTAAGTATGTTAATAGCAACTTCACATTTACAACTAGATTCATCAGAATCAGTCTTCATATCACAAGAGTTATGGATGATGGCAAATTTATGGTGCTTTCTCCTCTGAAGCCTCCATCACATACTGTTAAAATGCCACTCAGCCTTCACCAGAGGGTCTTTCTTGTCCCCATGTCAAGGACAGGCAGAACAAATTTTTGCTCTTGACACCTGCCTCCTGGGAAGAGGTTTGCAGAATGAAGCTTAATATTAAGCATAATTTCCCCTGATCTGAGTATGACATCTGGACCAACATGTGTATTGACTGATTGCTGCATGTGCTGGATGGCAAAAAATTGTGACGCTCACCTGTTAGAACCTGCTAGAAGTCTTCAAGCTAAACCAGGAATTGACTACACAAATTCAAGTACAAGTAGAAATGACTTCACTCGAATGACTCCAAGTTACAAAAAATGACACTTCAAGATAGTAGACCCTAAAAGGCAAAGACGACACCCTGGGATGAAAAAAAAAAAAAAAAAAAAAAAAAAAATCTTTGTTTTGTCTCAACAGCCTGATTCTTTCATGACGAAAAGGAGGAAGTTTGTATATTCCTGTTTATGGATGCTGGCAGGGGAATCCCCAGCAAGTTATCATCCTCACTGTGCGTGGAGACGAGCTTAAAAAGAGTAGAAAATAATTACATACAATCCGGAAGCCTGCAATTGTTTTGTAGCTGACAAGGACATTGCATTCTTTCTCAAATGCCACTTTTCCTACCTTAATGGACTTATTTGCCTTCAGACTGACATTTTTTTTGCAAGCTCTCTTTAATTAGTATGAAATCTAATTGATGAAATGTTTAACATACTATCAAGGTACTTATTTATATAACACTAAATATTTAACATCTCTTGTGTTAATGAAGAGAACCAGACCACAAAAAGACACAGTACAGAAAGCAAATGTTTTTGTGACAGTGCAAACAGGAATAATATTGTATTTGTGTGTACGCTGCTAGAAATAATTGAGATATAAACATAATGAACAATGCAGAGCAGAATGGGAAACAGCATCTGTCAGTAAGGTCAGTTCTGGACTATATTACGTTTGATTTTAAAAAGAGAGATACAAAAGAAACACTAAAGTTTGAAAAATGGATAAAATTGCATAGAAGAAAAAATAACCTTTTAAGAGTATTTAGCTAAATATAAAAATCAATTTCTATGCAATATTTTCAGGATGAATTTCAGGCTTTACAATTAAGAGGCTCTCTAACCAGAGGTGAGCACCATTACTTTATAAGGATACATCTGTCTGAAGCCCAATACATTGAAAGCCACAGTACAGATTCAAGTGTTGAATGTGAGAACAGCTTACAGCTGGCTTCTAAAACAATTATGTAGAAAAACTAATGTGGGAAAGCTGTAGCAATAGGGTCACTGCAAGTCATTTGGAAAGAAAACTGAGGTTTTCTATGACTAGTTTGTACTAGAGGGCTTCTGGTGCCTTTGCCTGGGTACCCTCAGCTCCTAAGAGCCAGGGGATGTGAACAGAATTAGAGTAGTCCTGTTACCCAGTTAGCTTCCCTTGACTGATGGGCCACCACTGGACACTAATTAAGCCTTTTTTAAATATGCTGATGCTGAAGCAAACAGCCACAAAATAGAAGAAACCCCAAACCCCACCTCCTTTCTAGTCTCTCTGCTAAAACTTGGACAAACCATTTTTGTCTTCCTCATTCCGTTTTTTTGAGGTCTCTGTAGACACAGGAGAGGAAAGGTTCAGACCTTGCTCAAGGTCAAGGGATCCAATGCCTTGACAGCACAAGCAACCAGAACATGCAACCCCATTCACCTACTGATGTGCAATTTAAACTAAACTAAATTCTTCCATTTTTCAGTTTGCATTGTCAGGTCTCCATAATTCATTCTCATCTGTTGGATTAAATAAGCTTGCCTTCTTAGCTTTGGACTTGTACCTGAATCAGCATTTAACTCCTGCTCACTGCATAGCAGCCTCACTTTCTTCTTTTTGTCTAACAAACTTCTTAGTATTTATTTATATTCTTCTTGCAATTTTCTAATGCAAAGCCCTTTTTGTTAGTGTTTATTTTAACCCTACATGTTCAATTACACAAAATGTAGCCTTCTTTGGCGATGTTCCCTCTAGGAGATGGTTCCTTCTAGCACCATAAAGATAGATCTGTAACCGCTGGAATGATCACCATTGCACAAAGAAATCCAGCAAAATCATTTTTGCAACCCATTACTTGTTTTTTTATTTTTCAGAAGTCTGCATTTTACCAGGTGTCCCCCTTAGATTTCACCTCTTGCCTTACAATAACTTAATGTCAAAACCTCATGCAATCGCAGGAACGGAGGAGGAAGAGGAGGAGGAGGGATGCAGACTGGGAGGAGGCAGACCCAGATCCCAGAATTAACTGTCAGATAAGGTGAACACAATTCTGCCCGAAGCTCATCCATAACATAATGCAAAGCCCACCCCTTGAATTTACCTTTCTTGAAAAGATTGTCTTAACATTCCCTCACATGTCAGAGGCAAAAAAAAAAATTTCCAGTAATAATGAAGCTTGTCTACATCAAGAGATCTGGATTATAAGCTTCTTGAATTTAGTTTATCTGGATGACATACCTTGGTGTTTGGTGACCTTACAAGTTTTTGACAGAGAAGACTCTATAAAGTATTTATCTCTTGACAAATAATGTCAGCCGCTAGAATACATATTCCAGTTAGAAAAATCAGCTATTGTTTTGAATACATTAAAAAAAGGAAATGAAACTAAAGATTATTACGTGAATCCCATGCGCCTATCAAAGGGCAACAAATGATTTAATCATGCTTTTCCTTGGCTCCAGCATCCATGCCTGCACTTCCAATAAGCAATGTTGCCTAATAATTTCAAGAATTTCCATGAAACAAATGTTCAAAATGTAGTCTGATTATTTATAATATAATTTGCACATAAAGTACATTTTAAAACAGAAATAAACCTTTAAATATTTAGCAGTGCTGGTATCATCAGTGCATATTTTCCCCCAGGAAACAGAAAGTGTTGTCCACAGAATTCATTTAATCAAAATCTAATTAGCATTCAATAGTAATTCTTTAAATTCTTCAGCATGTTTGTGTCAACAGCATAATGTCCACATTACAGTAATTTATCAAAGTCATTTTGACAGCCATTCTTTATGCTAAAAAATATCTTCCATGACCGAGAAGAACCTTTAGGCTGTCTGGATTTTTTTATTTTAGATTTTTTTTTTTTTTTTAAAGTCTAAAATTATAAAAGTTTTCAAAAGTCTAAGAGATGTAATCCAGATAACCCAGGACAAAGACAGGGAAAATCTAATAGCAGAAAGGATTTTTGACACTTAACTTGTAATAATAATCACTAGCAGCGAAGTGTTATGCAGAAAATGCAGAAATTCAATGAAATTTTCCTTATCGGACAGTCAAACGCTCCCAGTCTAGCCCTGGTGCATTATACAACCTATCCCAGAGGGCAGGTTCGGGGCAGGAGGCAGCTGTGGGGGCAAGGGGCAGCAGTGGGGAAGAAGGGGCAGCTGCAGACAGATCCCTGCCTCGTGCGATGAGGTTCAGCTCTCCTCTCATTTCTCGACTGGGTAAGAGATCATTTTCACCCTACTTATTTTGAGACTAGCTAACAGAGAAGTCAGGTAAATATCTTGAAGTAAAATGCAGCCCTGTATTTTTCAAATGTAATGAGACCTTACCTTTTTACATTTCTCGTACACAGCATTTGTTCCACCACTGAACCTCGTTATCCAGCAGAAGCCTGGCTATTTCTCTTTTTTTTTGCATTTGCCCCTTCTCTGTGTTTTACGCTAAATATTTTTAGATTGCCATGAAATTCCAGTAATTCACATCTAGATGACACGTGGAATTTCTCATGAAGAAAGGTGCCATATATATATCTACATTTTTATTATAAAGCTTAAAATCTCCACTTCCCCTGAAAGGGCATAAATATTACACATGGCTGTTGAATTTGTAAACCTATACAAACAACTGGAAAAATAAATTCAAGCAATACTTTATGGCAAGAAACATCACAAACCACCTGCGCTACTGAAACCAGCTATTTGTAAAAATTCTGACAGAGAACTAAATATCTTATGCATTTAATTATATCATTTGTAATGAAGGCTCAACTATGTATAAACATAGAATGACATTATTTTTTAAATTATAGCTCTTAGTACACAGAAAAAAATGTTTATACTGGATTACTATCTTTACGTATAATCCCCTTTTCTTATATTTTATGAATGAATATAGCACTTATGAGAAAGCAGCACAGTGGAATAGATAAATGATAAGCCCTGCACCCTTTGCAGTATTGTGCTAATGCACAGTAAGCCCAAAGAGTGTTGTTGTTTTCTTCAATCTGTGGAGCAAGCTGTCATCGTTTTCTGGTGCAGTACAAACTTGCTGGTAAAGATGATCCCTGCTCCGAGAAACTTGTACTAATTAGTGGTAACAGAAGGTGCAACTCTAGCAAAACCAACCTCCCCAGCACTGGGATCACAGAGCTGCCCTTGTCCACCTTCACAGCCGGTCAGCCTCTTCTACCTCCTCCTTATCTGGGACAGTCTGACCAAAGCAGTTTTGCAGTTGGGACAGTGAAAACTGCAGGACATTACAGTAATAAGGACTTCCATATTTTCTCACTTTAGCACACAGTTTACATTAAATCTCATTATCTGTCCCCTAAAATTTGAGTGAGCACTTAGGAAGAATGATGCTTGCATAGCACACTGCTCCACAGTCATTTGGGATTAGCTATCAATTAATACCCTGATGAGGCTCTAGCTTCATGTCATGTTCGTTAAGGCTTGAGAAAAGAACTCCTGACCACATAACTCAGAGCTGCCTCGATGAGTACGTTCTCTCTGTACCCAACGAAACACATGTCCCTCAGAGGATGCTGACACGTCTCCAGTTATGATGACACTTCTCCATCCCTTTCAGTGGACCAGGCAATTGACATCTCATAAGAACAGATTTGCTCATTGAATGTTTTATGTATGGTCAAGTTAAAAAAAAAAAAAAAAAATCCATTAAAACAGAACAGTCCTCTCCAATTCAGTTAGCAAACAGATGAAGCAACTGAGTGATTGTGGATGCTGGTGGGCACCTCTCCCATTGCATTAAGCAGTATGTACTACAACAAATGGGAGAACGGAGGCAAACAATATGCTTTATATTCCATTTATTAAAGAGCAGAGACTACAACTATTGTATCAACAAGTTTAGTAACAGCAATATTGATCTCTTCATTCAGGACTGCTTTCCCCATAGGGAAAAGGGAAAGAATAAGATTTCTTAACATTGGGGCGGGGGGGGGGGGATGATAGACCAACCAAGAATAAAACTTACATAATTTGCTTGTTTATCAAATCACCCTTCAAGTTCTTCTCCTTTTTGTCTTCCTTTGCCACCTATTTCAAACTGCCATCTCCACAGTGCTAAGACCTATTTCCAGAAGCTAAGCTCCAGATTAGGAGAGGAGGCGTATGTTAACCATATTGGATGAGCTGCTACCAAACCCACACCTTTACCCAACACATGGGAAAGGTAAACCTGCATGGGAGTGACCGTTTCACAACAGAAAGTGCCAGAGAGTTCCAACACTGGCAAAAACTGACTTACAATAAAATCTAAGAAGAAAATACAAGCAGCTAAAGATACACAGAATACAGCTTGATGAAACGGCTCTTTGCTTAAAGAAATAAATACTGCCATTAGAGGCTTGAGCATCAAAACCATTTACAAAACAATGAAGGACCCCATTCTCCTTTCATTTCACTAGAGGAATTACTAAAAAGATCTCCAGCTTCTTAAGTGTTGCATATTCTCAAGATGAGTGACCATATATTTTATATTAGAAGGAGGAGTCCAACTTCAGCTCTTACTAAACAAGACAGTACTTGACAGGAATGACCACATGGCAAAAATGTTCAGACTCACTTTGGTGCCAAACCCAAAACATGAGGAACTCAAGTCACTGCAGCCACCGGGAGGAATACGATCAACTTCTGCCAGAGAAAGAGGAGGGTGTGCTTCTGAGTGATAAAGTATTTGAATTCCATTTTGTATGTGAACTGGATACAAATGCTCACCTGGATCTAACAGCAGGAGCTGGAATGACAAACAACTAACGCTACAAAGCATTACTGAATGCTGAACTCCCTGTGCCACTCAAAGTAATAAGAGGTTAGTTATTCCTTTGTTAAGCCATTAACACAAAACCCTACTAAATGCTAACTTTCAGAAGCAAATGGCCTATTCTGCTGACCTGTTTTTCATTAACAATTAATGATACATTTCAGCTACTTTTTAATACGAAAAAATGCTGTGCAAATGATGCAAGTCCTCTTTTCTAAAGAAAAGGTCTATTTCAGAGATCTTCATTAGATAAAAAGAAAATTAATGGTATTAAAACACAGTATTGATTACATAAGCAATTTTAATTAAAACTACAAAGTGATTTTAAACTGGACTAGAACCTTGTTCAAGGGAAAGAAACAACAGTTATTTTCTTAAGGAAAAAAAAAGCTCTAAATGTCCATGTTTCCATAGAGACAACCTCTATCCTTTTGTGTTTACTAATCTATCTTGGTCGATCAATACTTTATGGTAATTGTTTCCATGGTAATTGCAACTATAATAATCCCCCTGTTCAGTATAAAAGGAATGTATGAAAGCAAAAACAAAACAACTTGGGAAACACAGACTGTGTCTGCAACAGTGACAGCTGAACACACTCCTTTGTCTTGATGAAGACAATTTAAAAATTTGTGCTTAATTAACCCAGCTGGAGTTCACAGTTTAGGTGAAGTTTCATAGGGAATCTAAGGATGAGGATGCAAAGTCGGTTATGCCCAGCGCTGGGCTCAATCTGATGCAGCCGAGTTCAGCAAGCCGAGAAAAATAAACTGGAGAGCCTTTGGGGCTGATTTCCCATGGTGTGAGGGAATAGCATGAGGCTCTGGGCAGCACTGCTACCCTTCAGCGCTCCTTTCTTATCCTGGCACCCTGTTGATGTGGACAGGGACAAGAATGAGGCGGTGCCAGTCCAGAACATCAGGGACAAAAGAAACGGCAAAGAACGAATCATTAGTTACAAAATAAATAATCACAGAGTTGGGGGGCAGGAGGGTTTTATTTCCACACTGGACCCACATTCAACCTGATCATCCAGGAGATATGCAGTAATGCTGGGTATCACCCATGGGGCAGCACAGAGAACAGCTTCAAGTCCTTCATCTTAGTCATTAA
This sequence comes from Fregata magnificens, assembly GCA_013389945.1. Taxonomy (NCBI): domain Eukaryota; kingdom Metazoa; phylum Chordata; class Aves; order Suliformes; family Fregatidae; genus Fregata; species Fregata magnificens. The sequence continues at coordinate 918,889 of WAAD01027748.1, forward strand.
CTTCCAGAAATGATCATTTAAATGTTCATTATCATTCAACTAAAACAAACAATAAAATAAAGTGACAAAGCAAACTTCATGCTTCACATGGGTCAGTATTTCAGCTCCAGTTAACAGTGAAAAGGACCTCCAACATAACCACATAAAGTTAGATCTTTAGTAAAATTATTTTCTGGTTTTAAATTTTTTGCAAAGAGACGTTACTCCCAAAGTAGTATTTCCACATAGTTAAATCTCAAAGCAGTAGGGTAAAGGCAACATCAGGTAAAACAAGTTTCAATATAAAGATTAGCAATTAGCAGCTAGCTAAAAAGGAAATTACCTAGAATACTTAAGGAAAATACTCCCCCCAAATTAGGACCAATTTAGCAATTTCTGATCGCATTCCATGTGAACCAAGGAGAGCAACAGTATAGAAATTAATTATGTTGATTATGTACTTGATTACAGTGGATTAAAAAGCATTATACAAGTGCTGTTCCCATGGCAGTGTGAACTGTGTCAGTGCTCGCTTCACAGATCTCTGCCATAAAAATGCAGCAGCTCTGAAACTCCAAGTTGGCTGGATCCTTCTCTACAAACAAAAAAACAGGTCAAATCTATTTTCCGGTTAAAACATCTAGAAAAATGGAAGATGTAGCACTCAGCTGAGCTCACTGCTTTAGCTGTGCATCAGATCCACCATATTTAAACAAGCGAAACCAGAATATAAAGCAGTCACCAGCCAAAGTTTATGTTTGTTAGCGTGTGTTGGCTCATCTGCATTTGCAATGCCAATGGCTCTGAAAAGAGCTTAGCCCATCAGTGTTAGGGGAGGATGGGACAGAAACCTGAGCCTAAAAAGTACGTTTTAATTCTTTTTTAATCATGGAAAAAAAGAAAAAACAAAGCGTACTTGGTGGGGAGGAGAGTAGAAAGGATCTATTTGTTTATGTAATATTCTACATTACACAAAATTCCCCAAACTAGCCCAAAGGTTTAAACCCTACGCTAACCCGAGCTCGCACCAGGGATCACCTGGTGGCATCACCAGTGGCAGAGGCGGGGGCGGCAGCCGCAGCAGCTCTCAGTTGTCAGCCAGAGTGCAGAGGGACAGGAGGGAGCCCTCAGACAGCATTCACATCGCCTCTGAACCACAAACTACGCACAAATCACAGGCTGGCTATCTCTGACTAAAGCACGTTAGAAGAAAGTCAGTATCTGTATGAGCCAAACAAGCCTTCAGTTTCACCTTTCCAAGTGTTGGTAGGTAGGTCCAAGGATACATTTGACCTGATGCGTCAAGCAGGGAGCCAGCTGCTTTGCATTTTACATCACTTTAAAATGGTGATGAATGTTTTAAATCAATAGCTAATCTGTAAAAATGCAAAGGCAAGGGGAACTTCAGGGGGAAAATCCTGCAGGCACACAAAAGGCTAATTCTGCTTTAACAACAGCTCACCTACTTCAACAATGAAGTTACCAAGGAAGCCCCGAAGACAAGGAACTGCCAAGTCCAATACATCAGCCAGCGCTGTTATGGTGTAGCCTGCTGTAAGGGCTGACCCTTTTGAACTCTTCCTGCAATGTGCTGAACACAACATTCGGACCAAAAAAAATGTGGGCAGGAAGAAAATTGTAGGCCATTTTTGTGACTAGCTTCATGCACATTTTATGAGCCCTTCTCTTGAGACAATATACTAAAAATGGCACACAATTTGTTTTCTCAGTTGCTTCTGCGATTGAGAGCCATTTTTCTGAAACAGTTGCAACCTGGTTGTGGGGCAGGGCAGAAATATTTGAGTTGTTTGCCAGTTCAGTATTTTATGTTATATATACACACACACATTTATATGCATATACCTAGATATATACACACATATATATTTTTATATACATATATATACACATATATACATAGTTACATAAAAAAAAGAACCTACCTGCTTACTAGCCTATAACTCTACTGACTTCTTTGAGAAAGAACTCTTCATCACACAGGCACGAAGAAGGAAACTACCAAGCCCCATGGCTGGCAATTAGAAACTTTTCCATAAATGTAGGGAGTTTGTAAAAATGCTAAATATATAAAAGCAATGAAAACACGTATTTCACATATATTACAAAAACACAAAATCTGTATTTAACCAAGTATATTCTAGTACTTGAATTATTTATGGCAAAGCTCTTTTAGAAAGTCATTTAAATACTCTAAGAATTAGAATAAAACATTGAAGTTTAGTTCTTTTAGTGCCTACGGGTCAGAATACAGAGAGTGCGTGAATCCTTAAAAATAAAGGTTTGAACAGGTTAAATATATAAAAAGCACCATTAAAATACCGTGGCAATACAACTGTGGTATATCCTATATTTGGAATTGATAGTGCACTAAAGGAGTCATATTTTACCCTGCTAAAGGCCTGATCCTGCTCCCACTGATGTCAAAGGGACTTCTGCCATTGACTTTAATGACAGCAAAGTTGTTCCTTAAATGTTTAATAGACCCCTCTGTGCTATAGGGATAAACAAATATGCAAGTGTCCTTCGCTGGTATCATTTAATTCTAAAATTAAATTCTTTAATTCTGAATTCTTAAAATCTGAATTAAAATTAACTCTTCTGCATTATTTATTTTTAATGAAAAGTTCATTTTAAAAGCTTTAAAGAAACTCAGAAGTTTCCGCATCGAATCCAGAAAAGGGAAGCAAAAGACTGGAAACTTTTAGATGGCAAGCACTATTTTTTTGATGAGAAGAATCAGGACCCTGCTCCAGAAGAGAGAAGAGACAGCACAGGGGGATGGAGATGCAACTTTGCTGTGTGCAATCCAAAGGGGACTTTTTTTGAAAGGTGAAAGCCAGGGAAAAACTAGAGCTATGCATGACAAATAAAAATACCCAATGGGTCTGTTCTGTAACAAAAAAATTCTTGGTAAGGCTGTACACTTCACTCCACTTCGAAATGCAATAAAAATAGCACAGTGTGATAGTTTTGTAACCGTGCTGGAAGCCCTCAGTTGTTCCATTTTTACAAATTTATACAATCATGTTACACTTTAAAAGCCAGCCAAGAAACGGTACGGGTTTTTTTATCTTAAATTGGTGATTTAAGAGGGAAGATCTGCTGTAAAACTCCACTTCAATGACAGAGAATCTATCACGGCAAGCTATTTCAGCACGCCCTGTTTTATATTAACATTATCTTATTCAGGTTCAATTAGAGCGATGTTCCCCATGCTTTTTTTTAACTGAGAAACCTAATACTTTCAGCCCCACTTTGATAGCCTGAAACAATATTAAAAAAACCCCAATCAAATTCTGAAGTACATATGCTTGTCTTCCTAAAGTTCTCATTATTAAACCGCATTTCTCTTCCTCCTCCTCAGGTAGCAGATGGAGTAGTACAAATCACACTTCAACATATCCTTCGGAAATAATTTGAATACATATAGCTCATTTTTAAAGCTGTAGATACCAGAAATATGAGGAGCGATATGGCTGAATAAGTGTCCCATACTGACAGCCATACAGCAGTGAAAATGCAATTTAAGAATTGATGACAAATGGCATACAGCTGAATATGCATATATAATAGTAACAAATACTTTTCTTATCCCACTGGAAAATCTGCCTTTGTGTGAAAATGGTCAGCCCAATGGTAGCGCATCATGTAGAGTAAGGTGAAGATTACTGACTTTGCTGCCATGCCTCAAGCCATGGGAAATGCTTGACATCCTAAAATATACACTATATTTTAGTGAAGAGTTTGTCCTAGCTGAAGACCTAGACTGGAAATATACAACACTGATAGAAAATAAGAGAAAATTCAAACCCCAAATATTTACCTAAAAGCTAAATATGAAGAACTGCTATCTTTATTAAATACAGTAGCTAATCTAGTTATAACCAGACAATGTCAGCAGCTCAGAAAACTCTTGAGGTTTAGACTTGCCTCCCATGCTGATGATGAAGAAGTCATCAAGGCACTTCTGCCATTTTATGTGCTGCTGCTCCACACAAGGACCTCAAACACGTTTGAGTTGCGCCGAGGATGTTCCTTACTCTAACAGCCTCCTGCTGGGTTGCAACAGGACTGGAAGTAATCGCTTTGGACAGTCATACAGAATACAAATGCCAGGATGCATTAGGCCAACCCACAGAACAGAATCAATGTAGCAACCACTTATTTTGCTCTTCAGAAAGTTGCTTGGTGAGCTCATTCCTCCTGTCTTCTCCTCCTGCTTCCTCCTTGCAGTTCACCCCAAACATCACCTTCAGGATTTTGCAGAGTGTGAGGGAGTTGATGGAAAACTCATCAACGATTTCTAGTGAAGATAATTTATGGATAAAGGAAACTTTGATCTGAGGACACAGAACAAGAACATGGCGGTGCCTTTGATGCAGATGATCGACTGTTTTTGGCAATGCTGTCTTGGTTGTGCTGTTAAGGGATTTAGCTTTCTTCTCAGGTTGAAATGTCTTTTGCCAAATAAAATTTTGATTCCTTTTATGTCAATTATTTTGTGTTGAATATATTGACTCAAGTTTTTGTTGTGGGTGTTGCCAGGAGTGAAAAGTTCTTCTAGATCTCCTTCCTTTGAAGAATGTTTCAATATTATTAGCAAGCTAAAGATGAAGATGAGTCAGACCATCACTCAATGAAGAGGCAGCGAGAGGGACTTTGAACTATTGGAAATTATTTGGAAGCCCTCAAGTGCACTGGAAAAAACTTACCCAAATGCTTCTTTCAGCTGGGAGAATCACATCTGCAGTAGCCTTGTGGAACATGGTATATCACTCCTTTATGATTTATTGGATTTTCTCAACATACGTTCAATGAAAGAAAATGCACCTTTAGCTTAAAAGAGAGCATGCAAGTCATTGCACAACCCTGAACATTTAATACAAAAGTGATATCCAGTTTCTAGACTTCAAAAGCCCACAGGAATTAAGAGAGATCTTAATTTCTCTAGCATTTCTGCTGAATTTATTCCTTGAAGTCAAGTAAAATTTTCCTCAACTTCTCTGAGTAGTACAAAAAAAGTTTGAAAATTATTCAAAACTGGTAGGTCATTTTTAATGATAGAGACAAAAATGCTTAACATCAAGTTTACTATATGGCAATTTATTTAAAGCAGGAAAGATCTCTATTAATAATATCTATCTATGAACATGAACAACTCATTCTTTTTGAAAAGGAGGTCAAATGTCCAAAATAGCAATTGATCTTCTTGTTCATTGATTTTCTTAATTACCAGTAAACTTTCAATTTTCATGGGAAAAACACCACTCCTTGCAAGAGGGTTGCAGATCCTGCAAATCTCCAGGGAGGTAATGTCAGCCTGGAAACACACCTGGGATTCCCTTGTAATTATTTACCTTTCTCATGCCTTGTTGCATATGACCTCCTGTCAAACAACTCCATTACAAACAAAGAAGGATTTACTTTTCTAGCATTACAAATGTGATGATTCCCTTATAACCTCATTCTCTTCTCATACCACCCCAGGGGAAACTGAAACAGAACTGACAGGTCTTGGTATAAACAAAAAAAACCCTCAAAATTTCAATTGTGAGTGTAACAAACTCTAATACACCAGCACACTAACACGCATGAAAGCCCTCAGGTGCAATCTCTGTACTTTGTTAGACGCTCCCAGGTGGAAAATAACACAACCATGGCATGGAGGTGACCAGGGAAGAAGAGGGGGAGCATGCCTTCAGCCCTGCTCTGCCTTGACAGGCAAAGGCAGCACCCGCAAAGCACGATGCCCCACTTTCTCACAAGCAGACAGATTTCACACGGGTCTCTCTTGCATGGCGTAACTCAGAGAGGACCATGCCTTTGGATGCTCTTTCAGAGCTTAGTGTTTCTACCCCCTTCCCAGCTTTTAGACACCAAACCGTACGGAAAATCTGCTGCAGTATAAAACATTGACACGATGGGGAAAGAGGAAGTACATCAGGCTGGCAGTGCCCGAGCCCAGTGCAGGCAACTGCAGCCAGTGCCGGTGCCTGACGTCAGCCCCGCTGACCCCCTGCCCTGCTTTGTCTCCCTCCTTCCTCGCTCCTCCTCCAGACTCCATCCCTTTTGTCCTTCCCCTCAATGCGCTTCCTTCTTCACTGGCATTACTTCATCCCTTTCTTTTACCTTTAGGCTGTTTTTACATCTGCTGCACTCCCTTCCCCAGTCTTTTTATTTACAGGTTTGCTCTGGGTTCAACGCAGCCATAAAACTCACTTTAATAGCATTTCCAGTGCACTAATGCCTCTCCATTACAGCAAAGCCAGCTCTGGCTTTGATCAGTTTTATTCAGTTGAGAGTAGGACCGACTGAGTGCAAGGTTGTTGAATCCGCAGAGTTGCCACTCAAAGCAATGTTGAGAAGAAACCTGCCCGGTGCCCATCCCACCACCCTCCCCTCCCACCAGCCCTCTGCAAGCACTGGGCAGCACTCGGAGGAGCCTGCTCACGCCTGTAATGCACAATGTTTCTTGGCAAGTAAAAGAATCCCCTTTCTGAAAACTAATGTGATTCCTCGAGCCTGTGGATTGGTTTGCAATTGCAATCTTAATACTTAGCATGTTTTTAAAAAGCCAGAAAGTAGCTGAGAGTGGATAGTTAATCTATATGTAAATGAACAGTATGCATATGGTATCACTCTGCTAAGGACCCTCACATGGAAAAGCGGAGCCGCTTCAGCTTTGTTCCACAAATGTTCCAACTGCTATTTTCACGGGATGACGTCCTTAGTGTCATGGTTACAACAATGCTGCATAAAGCATCGCTCTCGCCTCTCCCCGCTGATATAACAGCTCGCTGGGAACAGCTGAGCCACCGCCACCTCCCTTCCCCCTCTGTGCCATCCAGGGCTGACCCTCTGCCTGAGGGCGAACACCCGCATCCAGGCTGCTCGTTGGGATGCTATGAGAAGTGTGGGGGGGTCTGCAGCCAGTTGTTTTAACAGCATAGGCAGGAATCGAAGGTAAATTTGCACCAAGCACTGTTGCTCAGTACAGGATTATTTAACAACAGGATGTACTGGTACACAACCCTCATTTCCTCATTATATTTTAATGGTCTTTGTTTATTAAAAAAGTTAGTCAGCACTTGAGAAGGCTCCTTAGCTGACTCCGAGCTGTGCTTATTATTCTGTAATTTTTCAAAGTCCTTATTTCATGCAAGAAAGAACAAGCAAGCAATATTCCCAGCTGTATGGACATTCAGTAATCTCTGTAAGCTCTAGGAGAAGTCTTTGAACCTTTTTTCCTGAGAGGTGTAATTTAAGCCTGTTCTACATACTATTTTTCCGCATTTACAAATACAAAGCAACTGATTTTTCATCTCGCCAAAACATTACCAAGCTTAATAACCAAATAACGGATTCCGAGTATAGATAAGTAAACCTCATTCAGGCAGAAATCTCATCAGCTGGGCTTCACAGTATTTTTTTTTTCCCCCCACAATATCTGCTTATATCTCGACTCTGTTATATGCAATTTTAAATCTTCATTTGAATTTCAAAAACTATCCCCTTTTCTGCTACCTGTTGGTTCTTCCTGAGAAGAAGATTAGTCTGGTCAATCTTTTTCTTATTATGCAATTTTCTCATTTTTTACGTTACCGAATACTACTGTAATTTCACTATTATCTGTTTTCAAATCAGAATTGAAGAAGAGGTTGGTTTGGGGTGGGTTGTTTTTTGGGGGTTATTTTTGAGTTAACGACTCCCACCTGTGTCTTTCATGGTAGAAGGCAATAATTAAATTGCAGAATTTCAAACATTTTCTTGACATAATGGTTGCTTTCCCATTATCAGACTACCATTTCTCCCTCCACCACTATTCTTAAAATGATGAGCAACTGACAGCCATTAAATGTCAGTGCAGAAAACTGGCAGATCGATGGCGAATGACTTGTGACTGAATATACTTCAGTAAGTCTGGCCACCCCCTCTGACACAGTATCAACATAGTTAAAAGCAATTATTTTTCAAATAAGTTTGAAAAGGGCAAAACCCATGCCAGTTTGTTTTCTGCTGGTTTTTGCCTTTCCCCCCTTTCATTTGGTTTTTTTAATCAATCAGCTGAATGCCTGGCACATGTTAGTGTTCAAAGATGCTCATTCTTTGGCATGATAGCCCAAAGAAAAGCAGCCCAAAGAAAAACCCCTCAATTTCTGTTAAAATCTGCTTGCATTTCAAAGTTTCAGACAGCCACCAGAACTTGACATACTTGAAGTACATCATGAGATCCTTTGAGTCCTACTGAATTACGGGTGCAAGGCCAGCAAGGACAGCCTCGCTGGAGGAAGCAGGTTCCAATACAGCAAGACTGGCTTGCCTGGTCATTGTTGCAACGCTGCTGGGCTTTGCTCCTACCTGCAGATATGATTAATGAAATACACAGGTATATTTACTTGACTTGAAAGTTTTCCAAGATTTTTTAATAACTTTTTTTCTTGATTTCCGCTCATGTTTTCTATATCAGTAAATCAGTGTATGCATTGAGGAAAGTAAGACTGTCTACTGAAATAAAACAAAGTCAGATTCATTGAAGACAAAACATCCTAACATTGCTACAGCATCCACATTCCTCAGTCTAAACCTTAGCAGTTCCTACAAAAACATATTTTAAGATTCCAGCAGGATCAGATACTATGCAAGGAGAATACCTCCCAGAAATTAATGCTGTTAGACTTTAAGTCTCACCACAAGGTACAATCTGTTGATTTCTGATGATTAAAGAGGAGTAAGTCCTGTTACTTTCAGTGTTTGAATAACTTCTGGCATTTCACGAAGTGACTTGAAAGTCCAAGCACGCGAACACATCAGACTGCAAGACAATGGAAATTTCCACCTAAAGAAATACTTTTAAAAAAATTATTATTTTATTGGCAGGCATTTATTTTCCTTTATTAGCCTCTGCTGATTGCAGCCCCCCAACAAGAAGGATGTTTTCTCTGTATATACTACCCACCTCGGGATAACTCAATAGAGAATGCAGTATTTATTTCTTACAGCATTTGCATCTTAACAGTACCTGGGTACTAGCACCTCATTTAGTGTGTGTATAACCACAGAACACAGAAAAGGCACAGGAATCCAAATTTTTAGCATGCCTCTCACTGCTTATTTGACCCCACTCCATCTTCTTTCTTATTTTAGCCAAGTTTCAGTACCTTTCCCTTATAACTTCTCGCTCAGCTTTCACTGTCCCAAAGTACCTCACACTTCTCTGGTTTATTTGCAGCTGCAGACCTCAACACTGCCTGCCTCTGTTGTGATCATGGTTTCCACACTCTCTCTTCACAGTAACAATGGCAGCCTTAATTTCTTCATCAGGATATGTAAAATTTAAAGCCATTCAAGTTTTCATTTAAATGTCTCACAAAACTATTCTAAAGCCTCAGGGAGGTAAAAGAAAAGGAAGAATACTGTTTCAATTTAAATATCAAAAAGGCACAAAACGTATATATTTAAAGGTCAAAACTCCCCATGTTATCTCTCCTAAAGCACTACAAATAAGACTAAAAATCCTTTTTTGTGTGTATGTGGTTTTAGGAGTCTTAAGCATTCTCCCTATGCCTATGGTAAGAATTATCGCTTAATGAAGAAGGGGACATTCCGAAATTGCTCCCAATAGAAAATCCACTTCAGTGAAAAGGAACAAATCATAATTCATTTTCCAAAACAAATAAATACCCTGAATTAGTTCTCATTATTGCTCAGCCAGAGAAGTATGCAATCATTTCCTATTGTTCTTGATTTGTTTGCATTAAACTTTACTACATATGCAGACAACAGGATCCTGCCAATCTGAAAATTATATGATTTCTTTAAATATAAGGATCTCCATTCACAATCAGCAAAGACATAATGACAGACCACAGCAGAAAGGGTTCCCATTACTGGGACAGCAATTTGGTAGCACTCAATGACTCTTTGGAGCAAAGCAGAATCTCCCAGGAGATTTATATTTATATTTATAAATCCATTAGGTCATCTCATCACGAACATGAAATAAGAAGGTTAATTGTACTGAAGTACTACCCACTGCAGAGGAGACAGATCATTTGACACACGTTACTCTGTCCCCTGTGCTGAGCTGACGTACTTAGGGAAACCACTGGAGCTGGTAATGACATAAGGGGGCACCTTTGCTTTGGAAAGATGCGTCTCCCTTCCCCCTGAATGCAGGGACCTCGACTTCACACAAGGCTTATTTATTAAGAGCACACCCACCAAACACTGCATTGCTAAGGGTAAGTACACTCTCATGGCAACCCTTTCCATCAGGTGGCCCTGTAATTAAGAGGTGTATACAATTCTCCATAATATAAATGACATTTAGAGGCTTGTAAGAAGAGCTGCTGACAGCTAAAAGAAATAATCTTTGTTTTAATCCTTGAAAATGTTAGGTAACCTTCACAGCATACTTAATTAATTAAAAAAAAAATTCTTAGTTGAAATTGCATGAGTGTCTTACTGAACAAAATCCTAGGTGAGGGAACATACAACAACCTGTCACATGAAGCAAAGCAGCTACTAACCTAAGAGTAAGTGACAGAAAATAATGTTCATAATAAAATGTGTAGAACTGGGGTTCACAGTACAAGTTATACTAAACTAAAAATAAAACAATCAAGAAATACACTACTGAGGCTGGTACCTAAGTGGTTACATTCATCCAGGCTGCCAATTGCCACACAAGATGAATTATAAGCAAAATAAAAGCTTATTAAGGATGTAACGTTGCTGTATTTCAAACCCTGAGTAGGTATATCCAATTCTGTCCAGAACAGCTGGCATCAGAGAACAGGATTATCTGCAAAATTATAATTAACCTTGTATAAAGTGTTCCTGGCTAACATAAAGAGCTGCCTTTTATTCTATTCTGTAAGACAAGAAGAGACCCAAGAATTAGATTAACGATACAAAGATTTATACTTTAGTCAGGAAGACAACTATGAAATGAAATCCTGCCCGTGAAAATCCTGGTGGTTTTTGACATCAGAAGGCTGGACTTTCAGCCCTGTGTAAGTCCCTAACCAACTGCACATTCTCTGAAACAACAACAGTGAAAAAAAGAACGAAAAAGAACTATCTTCTGGCATGGATGGTAAACAATATAAATGCATATTATTCAGCTTCTCAATGAGATTACACAGAAACAGCCACTGCACTCTTAACAGTATTTTCATCTCTACAGTCAGATGCGAATGAGATTTGGGGATAGAGGCAATAAGTGAAATCATTCACCAATGATGAAAATAGGTGAAAACTCCTGTGGGAGAGTTGTACCATTTGCCAGTTTCTCAACCCAATTAAAAATGTGTATTTAAATAATAATTATCAGGATTTCACAGGACATCATTTAAATAACTTGAATAAAGTAATTTCATTCTCACTAAAGTGCTAGACAAGAGAGAGTTACCATGGAATTTAAAAAAAATTCATTCCTGTTACATAAACAACCTGAACATAATTTAGGGGGCACAAGACTATTAGGAAGATTTCCCCTTCTGAGGGACCTTTTTTGGGTTTTGGTTCTTGTTTGGGTTTTTTGGGGTTTTTTTTTTTTGTTTTGTTTTGGTTTTTTTAACAACAGTACATGCTATGCTCTACGCTAACAAGAGCACTCCTTTCATGCCTCACCACTCCATGGCTTTTCCTCCTCCATATATGCCTTCTACAGACACATATAGTGACAAGCATTTCAAAGTATACAGGCTTCCATCAGACTCTCTGCTCCTCCTCACCCTTACTGACCCAATTTAAAGGTGGTAGCATCAGCCACGAAATACAGATGGTATCGTTTCCATGGTCCCTTGATGAACTGCCATAGTAACGAGGTAGTAGTGGATTTGTAGCCAACTACCTCATCTTACTTTTATTTCAGTTATTATTCTTGAGGTGAGAGTATAAAGGCAATTCATGACACTAGTTCCACATTCTGTATCATGCAAAAAACCTTCATGTTAATTGTAAGCGAGGAAGAAGAAATACGGATGATGGACACCACCATGCAAAGCACACAGATACTCAGTGACCGCACTTGGAGAAACAGGTGCCATGGTTTCAACCACTACTGCTTGAAGCAAAAGAAATAAATGTATCTTCTGCTGGAAGCAACCATGCTCAGTGTCCAACAGTCAGTATCACCAGGTGTATGCCCACATTCCTGTTCTTGTTCACACTGGAAGCTGACTTTTGAATCAACTCTCCCAGCTGTCCCCATTAACAGTATTTTGGTTGCAATCTGGGACAGTCTTGAGGTACACGAACTGGAGCTTCTCAGGTGACACTGAACTGGAAGGTGCACCCCAGATGCACCCAGGGCTCTCCAGCCCCTAATGGGTACTCAGTTTATGGAACCAGCCTAAAGTAAAACCCCGAGGACAAATGTCTGTGGACACTGGTTCCTCACCACTGTTCTCCTCTCTAGATTTGCTCTTATTGAGCCTCCTATTATCATTACTTGCTAACATGGACAAAACCTGACTGTATCAACGATAGCTTTTCCTATAGTCATCAAGGTGGCAGACCTTATAGACCAAACTAAGTCAGTCTCTGTACCTCTGCCTGTTGCAGAAGAATAATATTTTTTTCTCATGGAAAACCTAAAAAGCTGGTAACAGTTTCACTACTGTTAGTCCACAGCAGATGTTGCAGTGTCTTGTTCAAATATGCCTTTTTTTTCCTCTCTAATTAAGGATTTACACTTAAAAAAAATAAAAATCACAGATCATCTCCTTCCTCCGGAGAGAGGACTTTGGTCTCACCAGGGAGAGGGGACACACACCGTGGAGGGGCTGCTAATGGAATCCAGCTTTTCCAACAATACAGATGATAAATATTTGGAGAAGGGAGGCAGGAGAGATCACAGCAGCACCTCTATGTAAAAAGACGAAAAAACCCAACAAATAAAATAAGCCCACTGAAGAGGCCTGGAGGATTTGAGATTTGCATGGTGTGCCCTGGAGCTCAATAAATCTGCCCAGGGAACAGAAACCTTGAGAATGGGAAGGTTATCCTGGTAACATCTCTGACATGTTTAACACCACCACAGTGTGACTGTAGGGGCGACTAAAATGGGATATGTGACCTGCACTGTCCTACATAACTGCAATCATCAATCTTTCCAGCAATTATTTTCCACTCCGACCTATGGTTCAAAACACCAGATACATATGTAAGGTGACTTACACCTTCACAATGAGTACAGAGGGATATACTTTAATTACAATTACTAAGAAGCCACTGTACTGTGCACAGGGTAACTGCAAGACCACCAGTGCATCCAACAGAGAGATTTTTAAGGAAAAGAACTTGGGTAAAAGCTGTAATGTGAATGCTACAATCCTCCTTTTTCCCTGCATTATGCAGCCTTGCCAGCTTCTTTTCAGTGCAGATACAGCCTTTATACCTTACAGTCATTTGTACCAACATCCATCGAATAGGCAAAAGGTGGGAGGCTTAGTACGATGACTTACAGTGGAGAACATCGTTACACAGGAGTAGTGTTATCAGATGTCTCGTTTCTCTTGTTTTTATGTAGTAGAATGAGATTTGTACTCACCTACATGCCTGCATAAAAAAGGGACTTTAAGTAGATAAATGAGTAGTATTTTTTAAGATAAATGTTCTTTTATGTTCACTCCTGTTATTTTACTATGCATATTACATTGTCACAGAAGATCTCTTTCAGTGCTGTCACAGAAGTTCCCTTGAATATCTAACATACCTCTTTTATGAACAGAAAGACAGCCCCGTGAAGGATTTCAAGAAGTCATCTGGTTTCTTCCCACAGGCCAAAGTAGGTTCAACTAAACCCAAAACTTTCCAGCTGCATTCAACAAACACTTCAGGTCTTCCAGCAATGAAGACCTTACAGCTTGCCCAGGCAATGGAGTTCCGTTCTTCATTATCCTCCCACCGAAGCTTGTCTGAATGTCTATACCCTGATAATCTCCCTTGCTGCAGGACTTGCTAATTACCTCTTGCCCTGTCTGCAGCAGTCATGGAAAGAAGACTCCTTCTCCTGAAACTTTTTATGTAAGTAAAAAAGTAATTATCTCTAGAGTAAATAAAACCAATTTTTAATCTTTCCTGAGAGGCAATGTTTGCTATTTCTGCCATTTTCTTTCAGATTCTCTCAAATTCTTCTTCCTGGAGTGAGGTCCCTGAACTGGACACAATCCTGCAGCTATAACGTCACTACTTGCAGTAGGCCAGAGTATCTCATAACTGCCTTGTTTTCTCAGAACAGTAATATTAAGCATTGTGTTCAAAGCTTGAAAAAAGCATCAGTTGTTATTCACCTTTCAGTCTGACAATATCGCATTTAGCCATCTCCAGACCACTAGGATGATTGCCAGAAATGCAACTCTTTGCTTTGTTGCTATTCTATATATAGATTAAAAACAACCACAAAAGCCAACGCCTTTTTGATGAGTATCTTACCTTGCCTCTTTCTGGCTACCACACTTTTTCACAGTAAAATTCTGTAACATCTCATAAAAGTAACGTGAAAATGGATGTTTCCCCAGGCTTCTCTAATGTTATATTTGCCTTTCTGGACATAGAGATTACAAGCAAAAATATTGCTCAGCCAGCCAAATAGGGATATGTGTTGCAAGAACAAAAAATTATTATTGTAACAGATTACAATGCACAAAACAATATGCTTCTAGTGCTGTAGGCAAAACTATCTATCCACTCTGTTGGCCTAATATCAATAACTCAAGTAGCTCCGTTTTTCAGCAAAAGTACAGGCTCTTCAGTGGAAGTATTCTTCAAGTGTGATGTCTATACACAGACCTGACACGCAGATCATAACCATGAAATTGATTAAAAATACTCTAAAATTCATTTAACAATTATAGTTGAGAAGATGCATACAGATTAACAAATTACAATTTGTGTTATGAATATTTTCTCAGGTAAACAAGCTGCAACATAAGCACATGCTATTGTGATCACTGATTCTGTGGTGCTGAAATTCCTACAAGAACGCAACGGTGAATCATCTGAACAGTCATGCTTCTCAAAGGGAAAAAAATCATCCATGAATATATTTAAATAAAAAAAATAAATCTTTCGTGACTCTCTGCTTCCAGAATGCCCCACCACTTTGGGGTGGGCAATGGAGGCTCATCAGGAAATGCTATTATCAGCTCATTCATCAAGAGTTTTCCCCTTCTTCCTTGGCCAGAGAAGGTGACACTGGGTGATATTGGGTGTTCCACACCGTCAGCTTCACCCAGCAGAGAGAGCAGCCATTTCTGCAGAGCGCTGCATCAAGGCAAGTCTTTCCTCACCTGACTGGTATCTGCAAATACTGCAGTCCCAAGGCAGCCATGAGAACAACAACCGGATGGTCACTCCACCAAGGAGGGACAAAGAGGAAATCCTCTGCACCGGGTATCAGGCAGCGGCCAAGAAGAGGCAGAAGTCTCCAATACACATCCCCTCCCTCTCTTTTCTCATCATGTACAGTGAATTAATTTACACTGGAGCCTGGAGAAATTGCTAATTGTGGTTATGCCAAAGTGAGCTTCCACCAAATCTTTCTTCCATGGTTTTGCCTGGAGGTCAACAAACTTGATGCCCATAAATCCTGACCACAACATTCACTAAACCAAGTCATACAGATATGAATAATTTGTATCTGCAATATGTATTAATTCCATTAGTGCAAAACTACTAAAATTCAGAAAAGAATTTATGGGATGACTATGAACCTCTGCAAGAAAAAAAGTACAAATGAATAGATCATGAAAACTGCACGTTACCTGTCATGCTGTGTCGTGTTAAAAGCATACCAACAGGCACTGAAAAAAACCCTAGCAAAACAAGGCAGCAGTTTGGCCAATTTATGTTGGACGCAGAACAAAGCATTGTGGTTTATGGTGCAACCTTCTGTTTTCAGCCTCATTTTTACCAGAGATCATAAACTGCCCACAATCATACAGCAACTCAAATTTTGGACTGGCCAAATTTCCAATTCTTATTTCAACAAGAAAACCGAGTGTCCATCTGGACACTCCATCGATATTTTCAGCCCTTAAAAGTTAATGCATTAACTGAAGGACTACTTATACTGAAAAGCAAATTGTTTTCCAAAACTCATAAAAACCAGCTCCCCAAAATCCAGTGGTGCTCTGTCAGAGACTGCAGTTTTAACCGTGGTTGTTTTATACACAGATATTTTGAGAATGGAGAAATGAAGTATACACACTGCACTACTTAACAGCATGATCCACAGGACAATAGATAGCTTATTAAGTGACAAAAGACCAATTAAAAATAGTAGATGAACCTAAACAGTAACTGGTGTAACTACTGGATTTGGTGTACTACTGCTTCAATCACAGCATGGTGCCCTGAAATACTGGTCTGCCAATAATTAATTAAAAAAAAAAAACACCAAACCCAAAAAAAACACAACCCAAACAAAACCTGGGATGAATTTAGCTTTAAAAAAAAAAAAAAAGTAAATTTAATCTCTTCTCATGGATCTGATTTGTACTTTGGGATAATCTCTTGGTGACAGCCAAATGAAACCTTCAGTGCAGAAGGGGATGGATGAGGAGACAATGTGTATTGCTCAGGTACTCCCTGGAGGATGGTTTCTGTGGAGGATGGCTCTCCAAAGAGCCTCCCCATAGCACAGCTTCCCAAGCCCCCTGTCCAACACACTGGGGCTTAAACATTCCTGGAAAACACATGCAGTGCTGGTGCATCGGGAACAGTAGAGATTTTAATACTGTAAATATATCAACAGACCCTAGAAATGACATGACAGATCTGCAATGATGATGTATGAAGTGGTGGAAGATTGGTCAATGTTAAAGCACCTTGTGAAACATTAGCGTTCTCACCGAGGAAGGATTAAGGCTGATCAGGCAGAAACTACATTTCCTTATGTAGGTGGCAACATATGGGAGTTGTCAAAACACATGCTCCTGCAGATGCACATGTCCCAGAGCAACACTGCCTCTCACACTCTGGGACTTACCCTGGCTACAGGAGAATTTGTACATTAATTACCATAACCTTAAAAATGATGTTGCAGCAGAGTACTTGGGGTCTCTCACAGTGCCTTGCAGAGCCAGTTCACAGCTTCTCAGCAGTGAAGGAAAGCCTGCGTTTCATTGCAGCAGCACAAGCAGTCTGACGGGGAGCAGTAACGCTGCTGGGGCTGATGCAGAGGTGAGGGCAGCAAACCGGGGGCAGCAGTAGGGAGAAGGGTGCTTCTCACTTCCATCTTCTGGCATGGCCCACACAAGAACCTCTCCTCTTCCAGCACATGGCACAGAGCAGGGCTTTGTCCTGCTGCTGGTGGCAGAGACTGTCCTACACCTCCAGACCCTGAGCTCTCCAGGGGTGTACTGGGCAGGGATAGTCCCGTGCAGCTCCTCTCCATCCCCTGAGCTGGCAGGACAGCAGGCGAGCTGCTGCCCTCTTCCCACTGCCCCTGAGGGTAGCTGCCTGTTTTGTCGGTGCCTTGAGATAGCTCCATGCCTAGTGCCCTCGCAGCCTCTCCAACTGATAGGGAGCTCGGTGCTCCAGCAGCCACACACCTCCTTCGCGTGGCTGATGACAAACTGCTTCCTCAGACAGACAGACAGATGGCATGGTGAGGGGCTCCTTCTGGAAAACAGGACTCTGACACACTGCACAGGAGGGACTCTCTCAGGCTAGAGAAGCAGAAGTAGCGCTGCTTCCAAATTAAAGAAGTAACATGACACATCATATACATAACTTCTCCTGGCTCTCTCCTCCTGCCATCGGCCTGTCTCCTCTTAACCTATGTCCCTCTAGACACAGAGTTCATCTGCTGCTAGCACCCGCTCCTCACTGAGCATCCAGAGTGACTAAAGATCTTGCTTCCAGTCTCCAAGGCCCTGAAATTATCCAACCCCCCAAGTATCAAAGCATGAGTGATAACTCTGCTCCTCAGACCCAACCACGATGTTCACCAACCACACTTCCTGCTGCTTTCCATCAGCAGTGCAGTCCAATGCCACTGCTTCCCATTGGGACACCAGGGACAAAACAACACAGCCTTGCCCCATGCAGGCTGGCGTTCACATACAATGACTTTGACTACTGCAAATCAAAAGACACAGGTGAAGAGTAAGGAGAACCATTATCTGGATCCTGGTAAGGCACTTTCTGTACAAACAGCAACTCAGAAACATGCAGCACAGAAAATTCCTCTCGGTCTGTCCTCAGAAGACTTGAACTTGATGACCTGGAGATTAATCTTCTGCATATAACGTAAATCCAAGTATAGCATCAGGAGGCCCACACATGTCACACCAATCAAAACAGCTCAACCCAACCAGTTCAGGAAAGGATTACTGCAGTGGAATGGAAAAAAATTGTTTTAAAAGCTAAATAAGCTAGCCAGTATCTTAAAAATATTTAAAGGTACAAAGATGTCCCCTATGTTTCTAAAAATTAAATGCAAGATTAGAAACATGAAGTCAATATATTCCACTTCAGCTTGAATGCCGATTCATATGCTGTCTACAAGGTACAGATTAGTAAAAGCAGGAACAAAAAATAGATGCTATAGCTGATTAAAACCTCAGCTAAACAAGTTGTCTACAGGAAAATGCATTAGCTCGAGAGATGCAAGAACAGCAGGACACTCAAATGAAATTGGATTCTTTAGATCATATGTCTAAAGCATTAGAAATTCCCATGTTTATCAGTAATAATTACTACGATAGGGATACTCCAGGCATACAAAAACAAACACAATGCTGACACCTGAAATGACAGTCTGTGCTACAGAGAAACTAGATAGGTTTGAAAGGAAATAGAAAACAAGCATGAAACACCCCGTGGGATTAGTATAAAGAAAGATGAAAATAAGAAAACAGTGATCTTTTAGGCATGTTATAGCTAATATAGTTATGCTGATTGACAACATTTGTTTCCAGGTATTAATACAAGAAGAAAAAAACATATTACAGTAGTAAAAGATAAAAGCATTGCTAGGAATAATGGGATAAAATACAGAATAAAAGTGTAGGCTATTAGAAGAAGCTTCTAGACTGCAATATTTACTAAATAAGAATAGTCCATCAAGTAGCTGAAGCTGTGACACTAAGGACAATTTATTCTAGACCTGTAGGAATACTCATCCGTGTACTCCATAGCTGAGCAGGTTATCAGTACATGAAACCGTGCACCTTTCAGGTAGGATCTGGGCTGGATGAGGGGTTCCTCTCACCCTGTAGACTGCAAGCACAGAGTATGCTGAGAGCATCATCAGAGTATTGTTTAGCTTGTGCAGAATAGAATGCTCAATGGCAAACGGATGATCATTGGGTATATACAAAATACAATTAAACATGGGCTAGACATTCAAAAATACAATAAATAAACATTATTATGCTAATACCTTCTTTTGGTCTGTACTGACTTCTCCTTACCAAGACCTTACCAAAGTGAATGCCATTTCCAGTAGCACAAAAGACATACTAATATTATTGATAAAAACCTTAAAAATGCATAAAGTTTGATTCCAGTTTGGGGTACCCAGCTGGAAAATGAGAAGGGTCTCTGTATGCAGAAGTTTCTCACTTTGCTCAAAGTGAAGTCACTGGGAGCTCTGCAGCTCATCAGAATCAAACTCAGCCACAAATACCTACCACAGCAAACACCTCTGAAATTTGAGGAGTCCAAAATCTAACCCATGATGAAATCCCAATTTTTTAATTGTGGCAGTAAGCCAAAAACCCTAAAGCCAAATACACCACCCCACCCCCCCATTATATTCTTCAGCTATACAACATGGTTAGTTGAGTACCTTTGTCACAAGGGCTGACAACATGAACTTAATCAAAACTAACAAAGAGCTGCAAACACTTGTACCCAGTAGTCTTCCATCTGAATACTGCAGCAAAGGCTTCTCTTTGGTATGCCCCTTATATCACACTTATACTTATTAAGCACTAAGAAGTTTTTAATCTTGGTTATTCCTTTCAGTTGAGTCATTACTAGAATATTTTATTGCCTTCCTGAAATGATTAACAGTAGTGACCTTTTCAAAATTTGGAATGATCTTTTCTGCATACTAAGTAATACCGCAATGGCTTAATTTAAACTACAGCACAAAACCAATCTACCTAAATAATCTCTGTCAACAATTAATTTAACATTAAGAAAGTCAAATAAAAATGCGTAGTCAGTAGCAGTTCTGGTTTTAATTCATTTGCCCTTTTTAATATCCTGCTCAAGGCAAGCATTATTGGTGACAAAACCAGTCACAGTTATCACATCAATTTAACTTCAGTGCAGGAAGCCAAACTCACTTCAGCTGCAAGAAGCTGCAGAGATCAATTTTTCAACATCACAAAATTCTCACCATTGCACTTCCCTGGTTCCTAGATCCTAAGAGACTCAGTAAGCCCTATGAAAGACCAGATCACCATAAAAACCAAACATCTCTATTGCCTCTTATAAATAAACAAATAAATAAAATTGTATCCCCAAATCACAACTGTACCAGCACATATCAACAAAAAAGTTACTTGAAGGAGATGTCTGCCACAAGAAAAGGCCGACTGAAGGGTACTGAACAGCTCTGAAACTTTAAATGATCATTGTTATTTCTTTTCGGACAGATAAAATTACTTCTAATTTTTGTGAACAGTTCTCCCTTAGAGTAGGCATACCTACTCAATTATTACAAGCAACAGGATTCCCAACCCAGGGCCTTTATGTCAAATGGGGAATATCAGATAATTGCCTACACTAGGGTCACACTGAAATGAAAAATAAAAAGTTATTTCCAATTGCAACATACTGCTGTTTTTAGAGATTTCTGTATTACTTTAAACCCAAAATGCCTTCAAAATGCATCTACTTGGAAAGGTGACATGTTACAATGCACTGTTCTATAAGTCTCTGAAATTCTTTATTTGGCTTTGAAATCCAAAATTTAAATTTCTGAAAATGTAGATCAAGAGATCCAGGATGAAAATAGGCCATTTGCAGCTCTGAAAAGCATTTGTATTAATGTCTGCTGTTCTCAGTGGAGGCAAAGTATTCTTGAACATTAACATATCTGCTTTAATTCTTGTCCCTATTTGAGATTCACTTTTATCTCTCCTATCTCTTTTAACCTTTATCTGTGGTAATTGTTTTTGTTAAGTCTTGTTAATTAAGACTGCAAGCTCATCAGGGAAACATCCTCCCCTTTGTTTTCCAGTTCTGTATCACGCCTGGCAGAAGTACAGCATCAAAAATGCATCAGATACTTGGTTCAACAAAACCATTTCGCAGACTTACAGAGTATAGACATGAAGGTCCTGAAGTCCACCTGTGTGCTTATATCAAAATGCTTCTGCTCATATAACTTAGTGTTTTATTAATATAATAGGCTTACTACTTCTGGTGAGAGATTTTAATATTGACTATTAAAAAAAAAAAAACTATCAGAATTAAATCATTCCCTTTTTCAGCCAAGAGCTGATGCCCTTCAAAGGTTCATAGGCTTATTACAGCATCCCCTCCCACCACACTAACTTCCCAGTTTGGTCGTTGTTTAGCTAAATGCTGTGTATTTATTCTCTTTGTCTAAGGACCTGAAAGTTGGCTTTTAGTCTATAGACAGGGTTCATAAATTAGTGACCCTGAATTATCCATTAGGTTTTTAACCAAATGCTCTACCAAAACCCCCAGTTGCTGTAAATCAAACAAAAATACATCATATATTCTATTTTTCTTATATAGCACTAAATACTACATTTTTTTCCAAAAGATTCCTTAAGGCATCACTAGTTTTTACCTTAAGTGATACCACAATAAAAGGTAGATTTAATAATCTGTTTCAGTTTCTTATCTTCCCTTTCCTTGAACCATTAATGTAAGTGAAAGCAAAAATGTAACTCAGCTTGTTATCTTTGCAAAATCAAATACATTAGACAGGGTATTATTTGCTTCAGGCAACGCCATTTCAAGTTGTATCACTACTACCCGGGACCATTCAGTTTACAAAGAAAAAAATTTGGATTTGACAATGACTGCTGCCACTCATTTACAAAGAGCAATTGCTCTTTCACCAAGAAATCAGTTTCCACCCCAGTACATTTCAATGAACAAACCTGTGGTGTTTATTACATAGGAAATATTTTCCCTAAAGTCTTGAAATAATTTAAATTTATTTCTCTTTACCTTCATAACACATGAACAAGAGAAATCAGAAATTAACCAAGACCTTTCTTATGAGAGCAATTTTATCTTTAACAGCTTGGAAATTAGATTTTTAACAATGAAATACAGTGTGTGTTTGGATGAGAATCACTAACTAAAAAAAAAACACCAAACAACTAAATGCCTGGGACTTAAACCTCCAGGCTGACTGCCTCACTTGTCACCAGCATGGGGGGCGAGTTGTTCTCCTGTTGACAGCATTTTTGAATGTCTAGTCACTTATCTCAGACAACTTCAAAACTTAATGCTATGCTCCTGGTTTTGCACCAATATGACCGAAAAATTGCATCACTTGAAGATCTGTGAATATTTGCCTTATATTGTCATGCACACAACTTTAAATGAGTTTTTAAAACATCAGCCCTATGTATTTTTGAGCTCGCTTCCATACTGATTATTTACACAGTTAATAACGCAACCCTCAATATTGTGCTTGACTATCTCCTGCCATGTTCTCTTGCTTCATCTCCCATCCCTTCAGCACAGAAGCAAGATCACGGTTTCTCAATTTTAATGTTCTTTTGAGATTTACCTAACAAGTGAGAATAAGTCAAAATAAGAGAAAGACTGAGTAAAAAGCCAGGTCTGATATTTGAGTCTGAACGATGAGAGGTCCAGTTATAGAGGTGATGGTGAGCGAGTGAGTGATCTAGATCAGGATCGACAGGAATACTCTTGACACAGAAATGCATTTGTCATCTCGGGCCACAGGGAGAACTTGCAATTTCTTCCACATCTATTATTACAGAATAGATCCCTGATCTTAATTCATAATATTTTCCAAATTTCACCTTGTGAATTAACATCAAATTAAATCCTTTTAATTAATTCTAAATTATTTTAACCAACCCCATTTCTCAAGTCCACCTTGAGGCTATTTTGAGCAACTACACTAAAAAGGCAGTACACTGTCAAATATTGTTAGTGGTTAATATTACATGAATCCTAAACAATACAAATATGCTCTGAATACAATAGAACAACCTATTGGAAAATATTTCTATCCTACAGGGCAGAGTCCTGACATTTTTTACTTAGGCCTCTGTAGAGTCCTAGTTTACAGAATTTGAGTAAATGAAATTCCAACCCAAAGTATCAAGGCTATTCTCTAAAAAACTTCAATGCTTTCCAAGCACGGCTGAAGAAGATTCAAATTCAGTTCACAACAGGCTGACCAAGTGAAAGCATTTACAACTTGTTACAAAATTTTTGTTCGTTTTAAAATAACAACTGACAAGTACAAGACAAACGGTAATAATTGTCTTTGGCCAACATGCACTGTATCGCAATTGCAAATGCATACAGCAATGCAAGAGCTTCTTTCTGGGATATGCTGTAAAAATAGCAAGGCCTGACATTTAAAGATTTTTCTTTTTCCTTATGGAGGCAGGTTTCAAGTACAGTAGTGCAGATTTTCATCAATCCCTTCTTCAAAAAAGGGCAAAGCCTTAGGTCTTGGTGATTTAGGAAGGTGTTTTTGCTGTAGGCAGAGTGTGGGAGAACACGTCCTTATGTCTATGGAGATGACAGCTTAACACTTCTGTAAACTAGAAGAAAAGGCAGCAGCTGACTATAGATCCTAGACTTACAGAGATTGCAAAGATATTGTACTCCAGAGAAGCCCATTTCAAGATCATGTTTGTATGAAGCGTGGGCTTCTCATTACACCAACTCCTCTTTCAGCGTGCATCTTCCAGTGTTACCTTCTCCATCCTGTACCTTCTTCTCTCTTTTGTTCCTTCTTTGCCATTATGCCAACCTAATCACCTGCATCTCATTACCAATATGATGGTGAAGAGATCCCTTGAGACAGTAGGATTGTTCCTCAAACATTTTTCTCAACATTTGAGGATATTTGTCTTGCAAATATCAGTTAAATAACAATGGAGTTCTTTGGGGTTTTGTGGGGGTTTGAGGTGTGGGTTTTTTTGTGGTAAGGACATCATTTATCATTTGTTTCCAGCTGCCTTTGAGAGCAAAAATAAATAAATAATGTCTTAGTGGCTATGATTCAGAAATACACAACATTTGCAGCTTCCATCAATTTCATCTGGAACTGAAGGAGCTCAGTATCAAATAAAAAGGGCTGCCTTGTAATAATTTATGAATACACTGTGACCTCTTGATGAGTATGTTTACTGAATGTGTTCATGGGTTTAATCTAACAGCAAACTGTTGGAAAAGTAAGCAGCAAGCCCAACAACAGCTGGAGGCAGCCCAATCTACAAACACTGGAGGGACAACGCAAGAGCCGTTTGTTTTCATGTTCCACCTCTGACCTACAGCAGCTCAACAGAATAGTTTGTTAAGGGGATCCAGCCTGACAATACAGACCTTGACTAGATTTAAAAGGACACATTCCCTAAGGGGGAAGAGATAGCTTTGGAAAACAGACTGATACTCAGATCTCAAAAGTTAAGGGTGGCTGTGGCTTGCAATCATTAATTTATAGTGATCATAGTTAAGAGATGTGTATAATTACTGCTTGCTTTGAAACCTTTCCTGCTTAAGTCAACCACTAAAGAAATACTTAAATACAGAGTGCTATCCACTTACTCTGACAACCACAAGCAAACACAGTTCATCTCCAGAGTACTGCAGTCCACCTATCCAATGGGATAACTCAAAGCCCTCTGCTTCAAACTGGAAAGCACATGTTTCCCAGTCACAATACTCTGTGATCCCACATCCCTCCCTCCCAAAACCAGAACTCAGGCAACTGGGATAAGGACAGAGCCAAATACATGATCACAGAGTAAATTACCACAGTAGTAGCAACTGGGGAAGGCAGCACGGCTGGAGAGGCACAGCATCCAGATAGCCCCAGCCTGGTCTGATGCCTGGGACACAGCAAAGATACTGCTCCCTTAGGCTCTGCATACCATAAAGGATGCACAATAAGGATGCTAGGAGCTCTAAAGTTGTGACAGCCCTCAGGAAATCAAGCCCTTGTATACACTGTGAAAGTGCTCATGATTGTAATAACTGAATACTTATGGAAAATGAGCCTCCCTAGGATTACCTGCCTCATCTGGTTTTTATACAAATATTTCGATTTCCTACCCATCTGACTTGCTTGAGAGGGGACAGAATAAGGCAAATGGGCTGAGAACCTCTTAAATGAGCACTTGCATGTTAATGTAAAGGAATTAGATCCTCAGCTGATCACACACTTGTGTATGAACTCCTACAGTGGGAGTCCCGATCACTCAGCCATTAATAGAAACCATGCAAATCTCACACTGGGTGCCATGCCATTTATCCATCAGCAGAGAGGTGTCTCCATCTGTGGTGCATAAGAACAGCTTGATTTTATGACAGAGGAAACACTGCTCTCACTCAGTCTACTCATATTGATGGTCATTATGCTGCTATTTCTGTTTCTGTGAAAGCTGTACAAACAGTCTTTGGTAGAAATAGGAACACACTCCAGGTTGTGAGGTAAGGCAATCCCATAGAAATGTATATGCCCAGATGAGTAAAATCTACTAATATAAGGTTATCTTAAGCTGCAAGAAGAGATGCCAATATAGACAGAGATATCTAAGTCAGAAAAATTATATTACCTACTCTGTGCTTTTAGCATATTCATAGGAGAACACCACTATTACAAAATACATCTACAATATTGGGCAGAGAAGGAACTCTAAATGCTGGACTAAGTGCCTGGGGAGAGCAACAGCACCGAGCCACCAGAGGCAGATACTTGTGTAAGGCTCTCCAGCATAGCTTCTCAACAACATGGACCTGTATGTCTTAAGCAGGTACTTCTGCCAGAGTACACTACCTAAGCCTCTTAAGAGCAAATGCTATTGCTATGAAAATTAATGGGAACTTGATTTTTCAGGATAAAATTCTAGTTTTTTAAGATAAGGTAGGGCTAGGAACAGAAGTGTCTCATGCTGTGAACATTGCTTATTTTCCCAGAAGTTTTACTACGTTGTATGAATAGCATCAGGACCTGGATTTACTTGATTTCACTTTCTTAGCTAGGTAAATTAGTCCCCACGTTGCTTTCTGCAACATTTGAACAGTAGTAGTCTGCATATATGTTTGCAAGTCTTTGGGAAACATGCATTCAAGTCTCTTAAGGATGGTTTAATAAAGATTTGAAAGCTGGCACTGAAGTCTAACTGCAAAGCAGATGGCTGTATTACAAGCCACCTTGAGGCTGGCAGTGTATTCATTAGGTACTCACAACTGCTTGCAGATGCAAAGACCCTGGAGGCAATAAGTGTGTAGGTTACTAACATCAGGTCCTCCCCTGAGAGAAACAGACAAGCTTCCACCAAAGCCTGAATCCAAAGGGAATTTCAGAGGTGATGGTCAGATTTGGAAGGCTGAGAAGAACTCTCGGTCAGGTCTTCAAAGCCTTGCCTTTTCCAATGGCATTGGTCTTTAATCCAAGCAGCTGGGTCTCAGAGCTCTAACTGCCTAAGGACAGTCTGACATGCTAGTGACAAACAGTGACTGCATCAATTAGAATTGATGCAGAGTCATCTGGAAATTGTTTCCCACAGGATTAGCGTGCTGTCCAGCTCCGCCTGCCTAGCCCATCTTTCTCTCCCATTCTCTTCTTTACCTCGGCACTCTGTTCCTTATCAACGTCTTCTTGAGTTTCCACATGTCATATTCAATTGGTTTTCATTCTTTCCCCATCCCCCTCAGAAAAAACACAAAATAAAATAACTCATAGATAAGCAAGAGGATTGCTTATCTAAGCAATATAGGATAGCATGCTTTTAACTTGTTCATTTTGATAACTCTTTTCCCCCTATCTTGTCTTCTCTGCTTAAAAAAAGAGAAACACTGTGGTACATAGCAGCCAACAAACAGAACTTCAGTCTTAACTGGATGATTAGGTCTATAATAAAAATTAACTTTAAACAATAACACATAATTTGACTTAGCATACCATTCTAAGGAACAGAGATCTGGAAATACCCTTGAACCTACAGGGACTGAATGCCTTCTGAACAGTGCCAAGTTCCCTTAGACCTCATTTCTGCGGCACGAGCTCCAGAATGCACTGGGCTCAGTACAGGTTCAGACCCTCCAATTATCTTGGTAATAATGAATCCAACAAAATGGAAGAGCTCATTTTGTACTATTGTTATGAAAGAAAACTTTCCCTCTAACCTAATGAAGTTGTCCATCATTATGCAATTATTACCTGCATATGTACAATGTCAGCAGGGTTCATTAAAGCTTTTTGAAATGAAGTAGCAGCACAAAATGTTTCTAATTTTCAGATAGCTCTTTGTATGGTTCTTTATATACCGAAAAGGCAACAAGTAACTGTTCATTTACAAACTATATTCTGCACATTTCAAGAACATACAGTAAATACTATGATATTATGGTAAAAACTACATGCCAGTATCCTAACAGGAGGTCACTTCCTAAACATTTTTTGTTGTGCTTGCCCTTTGTCAACCTGTATCAGTGTAAAAGCTGTGCCTGAGCTGAGAGAAAAATCAATTGACTTCTGTTTTCTTTTACTGATAAAATGAAATTAATGTCTCCTTATGTTTCCTTTCAGGAGGTACGCTTTCAGATAGTACAATGTGCTTGCTTTTCCATGCTAACGTCTAGACAGCTTGCTACGTCAGAAATCAATAAAACAGGAATCCAAGTTACTGTACCAAGGCAAATATGCAATGAAATGAAAATTATTCAGTATATAAATATGTAGGAATCTACCTGCAGTACATTTTTATTCAGAATAAGACTCCTTTTCTGAGGCCTGCATCATGATGCATCATACACTGTACACAACAGCACAGTGAAAAATCATCATCCTAGCAATAACTGAACTACATAATGCTGGACACAGGGAGCTATTGGAAGTGCAACAAAAACTCTTTCTCCACATGAGTACAGATTGATTCAGGGCAAATTGATAAAATGGTTCCCATTTAATTCCATTAACTGCCATGCAGATGTTTTGCCTTCATAGCATTTAAATCTGTTGTGGAGAAAGCTGCAATAAATTGCTCTATCATGATAAAATGCAACTTGCTGGCTTAGAAAAAAAAGCAGGCGGCCTTTAAACAACGTTACATTGAGCATATAAAGGTAAATTCAGTTCTAGTGAGTGCAGGCATCCTAATTCTACCCATAAAAGCTCTCCTTTTCTAGTCCAAACAAGTTCTAGACAGTAGCAAAGTAGGCAGCTTCCTAATGTAGCAGGTTATTACCGGGGGGGGGGAATCCATGTCCCCAGTGCTTTCTCTGCCAATGACAGCATGCCAGCCAGCAGCTGCTGCTGCAGAGAGGGAAGCTGCTGAGATAAGCAGGCTGGTGGATACGTCTGGCAGAAGGGTCAGTCAGTCCACCCCCTGCAGTTGTAACCCCCTTGTCTCACTCTGGCCACCCATCTCAACTCTACCATTCGTAGTAGGGCCCCATCTCTGAAGCGACAGAAGTCTCTCTGCACCACTGGCAAGTTTTGAAACAGTTATTTTTCCTGCTCTGATGTTGTTTGTAATGTCAAAAAATACCTCAAACTGTACATTTTTGGTCCCTGAGCACTGCCCCCTCCTCCTACCTGTATGTCTTTCCTCCCTCCTCAACTTATTTAATGGCCGACTTGAATCTACATACTCTCGTCAGCCTTCTTACTCCAAGTTCTTCTCACATTTTCGTCAATTAGTTTTATTGGAAAGAGTCAAAACTCAAAACAATCTGGGTCAAACCTCATTCCTATTTAAGTACACCATCCAAGCGACATGGAAAATGTGAATATACGATAGCATACTACACCACAAGGAAGGTCTATATTAATCAGGAGGTACTAGTAGATCAATCAAGTGTTTTGTCCAACACAAAAAAATTAGGGGTTTTTACCATGAAAAGAAAATAAATCAGCTAATATATTGCTGTTTCTCCAGAGTCGTCGTCTTCTTTATTTAATACCTGCTCTGCCCCTCAGCAATACCTATTTGTAGTGCTGAGAGAACAAAAAAATTTGAGAAACTTAAAAACTTAATATTAAGTTTTCTTCCAGTGCTTCCCAGTGGTAGAGGTTTATCTGAAAGAAGAGATTGAATCTATGCATGTATTTCTTGGAAAATAAAATTATATTTCATATTAATAGTTTTTTCTGTGGATAGCTATGGCAATATTTTACGCCAAGACATTATCAGCTGCTGTTGCACCACTCTTCTTGTTTTACTTTAGCATTATGCTTGTGTGTCACTATTTCAGTACATTTCATAAATGTCTATTATTTATTATCAGTTATAGCCTTATATTGTGCTGAGACAGGAACTCACACGTCAAGCAATGTTGCCTATTGATTCATAAAGCACCATATTTTCTGTCAGACCAGACAGTATAGTAGAAAAGGCAAGAAGTGAATTACAAGATGTAATGAACAACATGGATCCAAACACCTTCATCCAAGGCAACATCTCCCAAAACTTGGTAAAAGTCATAGCATCCCATGAGCAGAGTTCAGGTCTCTTATTTATTTATATTTTGTATATCATACCCATTCAGATATTCCAATAGGAAACTGAGAGCAACTGTGATTTTCATGCTGTAACTTCCCAAATCTGCTCGCTTCTTTCTACTTCTCCAAATCTATGTTTGCGAATCTGCCCATCACAGAACCAGCAGAGCATTTTCTGTGGCACTGCTTTAATTCACCTCTGCCAAGAACATTGTCCACGTTTTAACCTGAACTAATTTTTGACTATTGCAGAATGCCCTTACTATGATCATTACAGAAGAACCTACAAACCTGACTTGTCAAACTACCCCCAAACTTGTACTATGTGACAGAGAAACACGCCATCATTGTGGAACCCATGTGATGTTCTCATATGGTAATGCCAGGTAACACAAGAAAAACATGGAGAACATTGAGGAGAGCTAGCTGTGGTTATTCAGAAACAAAAAAGCTGAAAAAGATTAAAAAAAAAAAACCCAATGAAGGACCAGTGAATGTATAGATCTGCAGTAAAGCTAATCTACACTGCATAAATTATGTGGCAGACACATTTGTGGTTTATCAGTCTGTCCTGGCAACCACCTCCTGGAAATGTACAGCACAAATCTGTAGATGCTATCACAATGGCAAGTTTCACACATCAACATAGCTTTCAACAAAGCTAAATTCAACAGTAAAGCTTCCTTAAGATACCATTTTGACACAGAAAACAGTAACTGAATAGTTAAGCCTGTCTATGAGAGTTGGAGGGCATGGATTCTCTAGGCAGGCCCCAGCCACCACAGTAAGTCATGAAAACTCTCTGAATCTATATTCTTCATAGATTAGCACACTGTAAACATTACAAACTTACTCTAGCTTAAAGGTATTATAAATTCCAGAAATTGCATTTATTTCTCAGAGAACGGATCCACTCTTTCTTCCCCCCCCACCTCAGAGAAGTGGCTGAACCTATCAAAATAAAATTATCATTAATATAATAATCTGTTGTACTTTGCTTGAATCTTTAATAGCTGGTGAGTATTTTAACACCATGTTTTCCACATAAGTGGCTGGCAGATGAAAGAATTTTCTCCCTTCTGTCCTCCATGGTTGTAGACAGGGTTTAAAGGCAAGATATACAGTCAGAACAGATGTAAAGATTACACAGCTGGTTCTGAGTCTGTTGTGTGTACTTATTTCTGTTGTCTGAAGAGCTCTTCCCTCCTCACCTTCATGTCCTTTGGAATCCTTCCTGCCACTCGCTGCTAGCGCTCCGGAACTCTCCTTGGGACAGATGGGAGAATGTATTCAGCAGAGAAAAAGAGGGGAAGCTTCTCGTTTTTCCCCATCCTTTTCCCTGCTCACTTCAGCTTGTTTCTCCTAGGACTTTCAGTAGATAACTGAGCAACACAGTGTGTCCAATACAGTCCCAGTTCAAAAGAGAAACTCCAGAAAGCAAGAGAATCATCCTATTTCTCCAAAATGGGGGGGGGGGGGAAAAAAAGAAACACAAACAGATCAGCTCATCGAAGTAAAGACAAGTGTCTTATTCAACACTGGAACTATGGAAATGCATCCTGCTATGTATGTAGCAAAGTTGAAACGGGTCCAAAAGCATATCATATAGTGCTTTCAGGGAGATAGGCTATGGTGAGAGACACTAGCTTTGCCTCAAAAGCAAAAGTCAGTTCCTCTAGCTCAAGTATTGGATGAAGATGGCCAGGAGATCTCAGATCAGGGGCCCTGATGTACGGAATGCCAGCACAGGGCAGAGGCCGCCTCACTGCACTTGGAGACGGTAGGGCTTGGTGCTGAAAGGGACTCCAACAGGGACAAGGTCCCACCAGGAGCTCCACTCCACCACATGAATTCTGTCCTGCGACTTGTACACACCACCATAATGTGACCAAATGGCTGGAGAATGGATCTTATAAACTTCTGTTATTCTCAGCAATTTCAAGTATATAGACAGTCTCCAGAAATTGAATTTTCTGAAGCACTATTCCAAGTGTGGGTTGCCAGTAGGTAAGTCTTTCTTACTTGGTTCTAGAAGCACAATGCTCAGAAAGCAAAACAAAACATGACATCTTTTGATAGATTGTACATTGTGCAGCTTCAAGTAACTAAACTGATCAGTTGTTATTCACCAGGCTTGGAAAAAACTCAAATGCTACCCCTCTGACCGGATTGTGCCATACTATTTAACTTACTAAATTCCACCACTGAAGATTATTGTGTAATGAAAACAAATCACGTTTTCAAAAAAATAAGGCTAGCATATGATTTACATCTTACATTATATTTTAAAAAGCAAATGTGTGTCTGTATTTCAATTGCATTGAAGGATAACCAAAAGAAAAAAACGAGCAAAATTTCATAGTATACCATTTCTGTTCTGTCCTGTATTTTCTTTATAAACTAGATAACAGGTATAAAGAAAAACCAGGCTTAAAACCACTAAAATGATGAAAGCTAAATGTGAATTAATTTGAAAAACCCACAAAAGTCTTAGTTAAGAAAAGACAATAAACATCATATTCTAGAAATCACTTCATTAAAAAGCTCATGACACAGCATAGCCAATGACTGTCTATACATTAAGAAACTAAGTGATCTAGGCTGTACAAATATTATTGAAGAACTATTTATAATCTTGAAGATAAATATTACAAGATAAATAGCAGTAGAGAGCACTTAGAAAATATCTACTTTCTTCTAGAAGACATTCAGGATCTTCCAAGACATTTCTGAAAAGGACCTTGCTTTGAGTGTAATACCAGTGATATTAACAGAATTATTTGACAAAAAGAAGGTGGCAGACCTGTAGAAAATAAAAGCCATTTTTAAAACTATTGCTTTGAAAGTCCTTGGGCTAAGGCCAGGTTGAGGGGGAACAGACTGTGAGCAGTGGAGAGGGAACGTGCTGTTTCTGTGTTAGCGCTGGCTCACACGAGAAAGCGCTGTGGACCAAGCGTATCTCCTTGTCTTCTGGAGATGCTGTCCTCTCTCCAGTGACTGCAGAGGAAACTCTGCAACTAGGGTGCACTGCATGTTCAAAATTTAGATGGCTACTAACAGGTATCAAGTCATGTCAACTACTGCCTGCTCTTTTCCTCACAAAAACCCCCAAAATGCAGGTGATACAAGGGGAACTATCAGAAAGGAAGAAACAGGATATGGGCTTTCAGGATCTCAGGACAAAAATTATAGATGCAAGAAAAGAAGAAGGAGGCTTGTGGATTCTTGTGGAGGAAAAAGACCAAAGGCTTGTTCTGTTATTTTATTGTGCTGTTATTTTATATGAATGAGGCATTTGAAGACTGGACACAGCAACAGCAGCCACGGCAAACTGTTCAAGGGGTTTGGAGCAGGAACGGATCAGCTTGACAGATGTTTGAAAGCAACTGTGTTGACATGTTCGTCATGTACTGTTGTGAGAACTGGATCCTGAGGAAAAGAAAGATTCAGAGCACAGAAGCATTTGCGTCACGGCCTTATTTTTTAATAAAACTGAAATTTTGCTTTCCTTTTTCTGTTTGGATAACAGCTGATGAGTGGATATTGGAGAAGACTGGTGATGACAAATTTCATCAGCATAATCAGGAGAAAGAAGTTGAAATGTATTCAGTTATAAAAGAAGGAAAATGCCTAGAAAAGGCAATTAGTTAAAAAGGAAAGAAGAACGAAGGAAGACAGAAAACTGAAAATAAGGGGCACAGAAGAGTGAACAGAAGATTCATCGAGTAACAACATTAGCAATGATGATAAAGGTGGTGAAAGATCATAATTTACCACGCCACTAACCCCCAAACTGAGGAAGTTTACTGTTTCTGTTCTGTTCTGTTTACAAGGCTATGGAAGTTATAGAGGATATGATATCCAACAGCATGAATTAATTTCCTTGCTTAGTATTGCTGTGTAGTTGATATTTCTTGTACATTTACTCCTGAGTTAACTCCTTTGCTACCCAGATACTACTTCCCAGCTCAATACAAAAGAGCACGTTACATTTTTGCTTAGCACGCGTGATGATGTTTTCATGCATTGCACAACAATTTTACAACTAATAAGCAAATTTAGTTACATAGCTGAAAGTACACCATCTACAACACACATGCAACACCTCTACAGACATTCTAATGAAATGTTGTATCACAGTTTAAATTCCCTCCTGTTTTATAACATGCTAAAGCAAATTGAAAATATGTCTGGATTTGCTATATATTTCGACTGCATTAAACATGTACTCGCAATCATACATTCTGGAAACCTGCCCTTGCAAGGGTGATTTTCTTCATTTCTACAATAGTTTACTTCTTATCTAAGGTTAAAACACTTATGTGCAGTTCATAACCACCTGATATTAAAAACTTCAAAAAAATGGAAAGAGTATGAGAACCTTCCATTGTTCCATTAAAAAATGAACCTAGAGTAATCCCACCTCCCTTACAAATTGATTCATTATTATAGATTCATAATTATAGATTATTATTAGTTATATCTATAAATATGTGTGTGTGTGCATTTTTTTTTTTTTCACCAAAAAATACAGATACCCTGTGTTGAGTCTGACCACATTCTGCTCTACTAATTCCCAGCAGTACTGTCTTTCCACAGTACGCATTTCTTAAAACATGCTAGTGGGGGTAAGATGAGCAGCACCCCACTGTTTCAATGCTGAGAGATATGACAGATGTTCAAGGGAATTAATGTGTATAAACCTAAACAGTACTGACTACAACCAATTAAAATGCTAGAGGAAGCTAAAGAATACATTGAAACCACTACAGCATGTAATCAGTTTGGGTGGCTGTTATTACTGGTTGGATTAAAAAAAAAAAGGCAGAAAGTCTGCATGATTCTAGAATTCTAATTTGAATTGAATGCTGTTACACCCCAAATGCATTTCAGACTGCGTTTAAAAAAAAATTAACAAGTCAGTTATCCCAGTTCTACTCAGTACAATTCCCTGGTATCAAAGTTTACAGTTTTCCCTCTTATTTTTCTTACTGTTTAACAGCACAGAAGAACTGTAAGAGCTACTAATCCACTCTAAGCAAGTAATTAGTAATTCACTTCAGAAGTAAATACAGCTCTGAAATATTGCAGCATGACTCAAATAAACCATTTTAAAATAATGTTCTATTTTAAAAAGTAGCAGACATGGATGGGTATTTCAGATACCCCAAAACAACTGGCTCATACAGATACAGATGGAATAGCCTCATCCTCTCTCCTCTGATTCAATCTATGGAATAGGAAGGTAATGGATATGGCTATGTATGAGCAGAGTTTAAAAATATTCACATTACTGAAAGTTTTCTGGTTTAATTCCCACAGTCAACTAGTGCATATGTATAGAAACTTTTGGAATCTAAAAGGTGGACCATACACGACCCATATATAATAAAATTAGAAAATTAACCAATGAGATTCTCATAGATTTTCCTGAATTATATATTTTGATTACTGTTTATAGCATGGTTTAACCAGGATAACTGACAGTCAGAGGCAGCTCACAATCAACTGTAACGGCATGCAAATTGACTATTTGGGGTTAGTAATTTGAAGGGAGGGAAAAGATGACTCTTAGCTGGAGTTTCCCTGAAAAAAATGGCTGAAAGAAGGGATATTTGTAGCTAGCAAAAACTGTTTAAAAGCCCCTCACACTGAAGTTAAAGCTGTTTCCAGCATTTAACTCCAAGAGTACCCTGCCCAAATCGCCCCGTCTGCGCCGTACTGTCATCTGCAGTCGGAGCTGACAGGGGCAAGGAAAAAAACATGTTTTGAAGGTTCTGAAATGAATTAATGTGTTCTACCTACAACAACATAACGCCTGGGAAAGTTACTGGCTGCTGCCTTTGTTCAACGGAGATTAACCATGGCACACATGAATAATGGGCTGGATTTATTCTGGAGAACAGAAGCTGAATGACAATTGTCAAGGCACTGCATTATACATACTTTGGCTGCCTTCTGCTCTATTCATTTAACAGTTGCAGGGAGTGCCGTGAATGAATCTCAGATCATTTTTCCCTGTTAAAACCACAGCTACACACACTGTTTTGTAAACCCGCACTGATACCCAGCAGATCTTACCATGTATGTGCCACCGTAAAGCGACGACGCTGGCGGATGCTTTTATTCACGAGCAACTTTCTGAAAAAGCATGGAGAGTTCCTTGGTGAACTGCGAGGAGAAATTTTTGGAGACGTAGGTCTGTTCCCAGGCAGCTTGGGAAGCTCGAGCTCTAAATGCATTTGTTCTTTGAAAGTCCGTATGTAAATCTCTGACTCTGGAGTAGCAAGTTCCCTAGAAGAATCTTTTGTTGTCATAGCTTAGACGTTATGTGAGCTCTCACCATTCAGAAAATGTAACAAAAACACATCACACAGGCATTGACGCAGATTAAAAACGCTGATAAATCGGCAGAGCTTACCCCAGTCATTCACAAGGCTGGGCTCCAAATGGAAAGGCTGCCTAAAGCAACAGCAGCATAAATCGAAGGATGATAAGCCAGGGCTCTCAGAAAACCCTTTATCAGCCCAGCTCTCCCTCTGAAAATGCGCCAAAGTGTTTCTGTGTCAGCAGCCTCCGTGTGGATGCAGCTTGCCTGCCAGCTACACACCGACGCGCGCCGGAGCCATTCAGCCCTGCACACCAGCTCATGAAAAATTCATAACAGCCGGCTCCTGATCAATCCCTTTCCTATATAGCATTTTGGCTTCACTTACTGAACAGAAAAATGCTGGATTTTTCCATGTGCGCTAATAAAATCAAGGAATTCCCTAGTCTGTCTCAAGTCCAGTAACCTGATTCATTCAGGCCCAGTATGTTTAAGAAAAAGGTCTTCATTCAGAATTAGTTTTACCCGTACTGCAGTAGCTCCACCCATGACATGCTTATTGGCTCAATGTTATTTTGACAACTGGACTCTGTTCAGCTCCGTCTTGTGTGATGAGCGTGTCGGATTCTCATGAAATTTTAACGAGACGTCTAACACCATGACATTTTTCCTGGGCATCACCAAGCGCACCCCAGGCACACCCGCCGCGACCCCTGGGATCACAGCAGTGCTGGCACTGAGAGAGATGTGTGCGGCACTCAGGGTGGGCCAGGAAGAAANAATAAGGGAATAATGTTCTGCAAGAGCAAAGTGTGCAGGAATGCACGCTCCACAGACGAAGCCGAACGCTGCCGAAGCAGCACGCTTTGCTGTCCTGGGATCAACGTATGGTCAAAGGGCAAAATCACTGCCAGGCACTGGAAAAGCTAGCACAGGGCAAGCAAATGGAAGGAAACACTAAAGGGTGGGGGACCTGGCACCTCCCTGCAAAGACAATGTAAATTAATTCAAATTAATTTAAGCAATATATGTATTTAGAAACACAAAAAAACAAGATTTGTTCTGAACATAAACAACCTTTACACTTGCAAGGCTAAAAAAGAATAATCCAGAGAAGGAAGTTAAAGACAAGATTCAATGCTGATAGTAAGAACATAATAAATACTACAGTGAGTGGCAGAGCATCTTTTTACCTGGTCAAAAGTAGGTGACCCTTAAACGTAAATACAGTAATTCTTTTTAAAGAAGGAGAAAGGAAAGAGTATACCCAGCCAGCCTAAGGTGAAAGTGCTCTGACCTGCATACGAGAGGTTGATTGTGCAGTACAGGCATCAATTACCCAACAACAAATCCCCACCAGTCCCTATCCATTCCAGCGTTCTTTTCACTCACATATCCCAAAACACTTTACAAAAACATTAGCATGCCTTCCTCAGCTTCAAGCAAAAGGCTCGCTATAGAGAGCTTCCCTATGGCAGAGACCATAGAGGAGTTACCAGACAGTCTACCTAACCTGATGCTATGCTCTTCACCATTCACTTTTTTTTTTTTTTTTTTTGAAAGTAGAAAGACCTGCCTGAGCAAGCCTAACCTAAAGATACTGGAAATCGCAGTGTTATCTGATACTGAGAGGTTC
Organism: Fregata magnificens; assembly: GCA_013389945.1. Classification (NCBI taxonomy): domain Eukaryota; kingdom Metazoa; phylum Chordata; class Aves; order Suliformes; family Fregatidae; genus Fregata; species Fregata magnificens. The sequence continues at coordinate 956,524 of WAAD01027748.1, forward strand.
ACGCAGTAGCAGAACAGGAACATTTAATGCTTTAGGAATTATGACATCTTAGCCTGTGATCTGTTATTCTACATCTTGACTGTACTGACAGCCAGTGAAAGACAAAGGGAAGCTTGAGAGCTATGCTGCATGATAAATAAAATCCCCACAAATATTTAGAATCTGGAATTCCAAACAGAAAAAAAGAACTTTCTGACTCACCAGGAAGCAAAATGGGATATTGGAGGGGGTTTGTGACGATACATCTGATATTAGAGAAACAGTATTGCCATGCCTTTTCATAAAGCTATTAAAATGGCAAGGAGAATAAAGGGAAATCCATCTTTTAAAAGCACTCTACAATAAAACATGCTGTACAATGGCATGCTCCTCATACTGAGTATGTACTTTCCTTACCTGAATTCAGAGACGTTTCAGAAGCAGCGTCCATTAAGGGAATGTTTCCCATTATTTGGACATTCATAAATCAGTAATGAGACATCAGTCACACAGCCTGTAGAAGATACTGTGGTAAGATGGCAAAGGCTGTAGATGGAGCAAAGAAATGCAAGAAAGGCTGAGCTAGTAAGATGGGAAAAGGAGTCTGTGGGGAGAAGCAAGCCTGCACTCTCCCTTGTGAAACCATAAAGAATGGAAAGCCAAAGTGCCACCCACTGCTTTGGCTAGCCAGAATGCAGGTGCTTCTCCAAGCTGCAGTCTAGGACACTATTTGCTTGGTACACAACCTCAAAGTATTTTGAAGGCTGACCATTAGCACAGGATATTTCTTCTGTTAAATATCTCCCAGATCTTGGTGGCAATGGGAGCTAACGGTTACCTGGATAAGGCTGTAGAATAGCTCTCTTTCTGTTTCAGCTACCATCTTCATGCTGCCAGCTTCTGATGTTGCACACACGGAGGACCGTGCAGCCAACGTCTAGAGAGTCTCTACTGATTTGTAGTATTGGAATTCTGTTAAGACACGCTGCTTTACTCCAGGGTAATCCAAGAAGAGGTGAGAACAAGAACATCTCAAGAGACTTGAGCTAACTGGCATGAAAGCTTGGTATCAGAATAAACTTGGCAGTAATTCTGAAAAATGAATCTTGCTATACTTGCTGAGGTTACCGTCAGCAAAAGGAAGCAATGGTAGACAAAACACCTAGGGTACCAGAACACCTGGAGAGATTAGCAGGTACAAGGACCAGTTTACTGAAGTTCCCTTAATATACAAACAAAAATGGTCAACAGGCATCTCGCTCTTTCCTGAACTTCTGTAATGTCCCAGTAACACAGTGTAATGCAATAAACTGTCTATCATTACAGATTATTATGTGCAATAGGATCAGTAGTCCAAGAGTAACAAGTAATTTCAGTTCATCAGAAAAGAGGCCAGTAATACGAAGGAAGAGTTGAGGACGGGGGAAAAGATGATTAAAGAAACGGGCCTGGTAACACTGGCAGGAAAATGAAACTGCTTGGAAGAACAAGGACAATTAAGGAAATTTTCAAAAGTTTAAGTATATTTGAGTGAGTTTTCGTACAAGCTTCCTAGCTTACCAAAGTGTCTAGGATTGCAGAAGGTTTTAATATCTTTTATTAGAATAACCAATATAGGTGGAAAACAACATTTTGAAGTATGCAATTCCTCATCAAAGGCTGATCTTCATTGTGTTGAGAGCAATTGCTAAGCAACAAGAATACATACTTTTTCTTTACAGCAGCACTATTATTTACCTGTTTCTAAGTCATAATTGCCAGGATAAAATAAAATGCCAAGGAAGAGGCAACTGTGAAATGTCCTACATGCTTCAATAGGAAAGGAAGAGTGGTTAGTTAACTTTTCACAGCACTTTCAGTGAGTGGCAGAGTAATTGGGATAATTCTTCCACACAGCACACTCCCTAGAAGCACATTTAGAGAAAAACAGTTAGGAAGCTCCCCTCTGTTACTTAGGTCATTGTTCCATCCATTAGCAAGGCAGCCCAAAAAAGATGATGCTAACCTGACAGCAAATTAATTAGAAAAATTATTTCAAGGGATTGCAGTTTGCTGGTGCTACTTTTACTTCTTTTTCAAAGGAAGGAAACCTAGGGGAAACATATTTTTAATCAAGTACAGAGACTCCTCTTCAGAAATCCTGGCTTTTAGTATTCTGTCTTTAAAAGCAAAAATAAAGATCTTTTTCAAGCTTTCAAACAATTTGAAAATTAAGACTATTACGTGTGCCAATCATTATAAAACACAGATCCTCCCTGCATATTTTTAATTGTTGTACAAGCAATTTGCTGTCTAAATGCATACATGTAATAAGTGCTCCTGAAGCAATAGAGTCTGTTCCTTTGTACTTGTTAGTCCTGGAAGGACTCTGACGGTCCCTCGTACATATCAGTGTTTGCTTGATTTAAGTCAGGCATCTGTGCAAACATGGGATTGTAAAGGTCACTTGGGAGAGATGGCCATCTCTAGAACCTTTATTAATAGTTGAGGATGCACAAGGGAAGGACTTAATCTGACTCCTAGAAGCCAGTATCTTTCTTTTGGACTGCAATTTGAACACATTTGATGTAAAAAAACCCCTACTGGGCCAGCAATATTATGGAATCTCACAGCACTGTCACTACTTAACATTTGGATTTCTGCCAAACATACAGGGTGGAAGATGGGCTGGGAGAGGATCTATGATGGACTTCCAGGAGAGAAACTCTAGAAGCCTATTAGCTCCATTAGCTCAGAGAGAGATGAAAGGGCAATACAATCCTAAGCAGCAAGCAGTGAAATCATTGTCCCCCTCTAACAAGTCAGCTAAACCGTATTTCCATTATAAAAGAAAAGGGTTGATGAGAGTAGGAGTGATCATGGAGGAGACTAGAAATTGGAATTAGAATTGGGTCAATGAAGCAAGTGATGCATTTAGAGGAACAGAGCAGTTGAGGAACATCTGTGTTTGTGAAACGACAGAAGAACAAGATTTTGAGGAAAAGGGGAAAAGTAAACAAAGGTAAGGGACAAAAAAAAGCTATAAAATGTCAATTCTCTCTTGGACTAAACCAATAAAGACATGCGAGTAGAGAGAAGCAGAGGCAATGAGAAGGCAGGAGAGTCAAGAATATGGGAATAGTCACTTGCACTGGAAAAGAACTCAGTTAAAAAGACTGCAGTAGAGGAGGGAATAAATTTGCGGTGGAAATGTCACAGGACTGACATGGATGTGATCTTCAGTTCAAGGCCTAAGGCAGAAGATGTAATTGCTGAGATGAGCCAGCACCGGGAATAAATAAGAGCAACCCAGGCAATGGGAGACAGGCAAAGATGCGAGGGGGAGGTAAGTAAATCAAACAAAAGAGAAATGTCTAGGAGGAAACAGAGCAAGACAAAAAAAATATATCAATTAACTGGAAGCTGTAGAAGGGTAAGTGGCCAGGAAAGCAGGTGCCAAGGAATAGTGCTTCAACATGAAAATAGAAGTCACTGTGGATAAAAATGTAAGGATAGGAAACCACAGCCAAGGCTTTAAGTTGAAGCAATGGCTGGCGGGGAAGAGCTGGGAAGGCGACAGTGATGTGAAAAGAAGAGCTGGATGCAGCATTGCTAAAACCTGGAAAAGATTCCATGAAAATAAAAAAAAGCTGTACAGCCAGTGTTATACATAAGGATGTGTTTGTGGTGGTGAACTTAAATCTTTCCAGTGATGGAGTTAGTTCTCTAGGCACAACAGAAGTGGAGAAAAAGGGAAAAGAAAGGTGAAGAGTATAAGCTTGTAAGCTGAAGAGACTGACATGAGAGGAAACGATAAAATATGTACTTCATGCCTTCTTTATTTCCTTTCTATCACAACCAAGAGGCACACTATGTCCATTTCACTGGTGAGTGCTACTGATTACATTAGAGGCAGAATCAGCATTAGTTAATTCTACTCCATCCTAGTCCCAAATTTACTTTTATCTCCCTCAGAGAAGCAGCAAATCTGATGATAGCCTCTACTTAAACATATACCTATGACTGACATTTTTAAACCATCATACCAAATTCTGACGCTTTAAAATAGTAATTTAGCCTGAATAATAAGAATTCACCATTCTAATTTGAGATGCATTTGATCAGCCACATCCTCCTACAATGCAGTAAAGGAAAGCCACAACACAGCATGGTGATGAAACTTCCAAAACATGCAGTACAAACCTAGTGCTTAACAATAACATAAATGTAACAGCAAAGAAATATTGTCTGGAAGCTGTGAAGAGATGCTGATGTAGTAAAATTCTTCAACCCTCCCTTAATAATGTATTCTTTAATAGAAGGCTGAGCAAAGCCCAATGCAGGAAAATCTCTTTGGCTCAGAAGTGGAAGGTTTTTTGGTGTTCAGTTTGTATCTTTTTAAGTTAAAAAAAAAAAAAAAAAAAAAAAAAGATGCCTGCCTTTTGCTCAATTGCAACATCTGCTGTCTTACAAGCTAGAGCTTCCAAAAGATGGCTCCATGACAGAAAACTTTAAATGACATGTTTGAGGATTTTTCTTATACTTTCCTGAAAGTTTCCAGAATTGAGATGCTGAATGAGAGGCAGAAATACATCACTAATTACTGGTTTGCATGACAAATTTTCCACATCTAAGAGGCAACCAAAAAAAAATAACAACTACAATTCACTGCAATTTATATTACCATTGGAAGATAAGGTTTTTCTACATTTAATAGTTTAAAATTATATAGCCTGTATCTCCAATCCCACAGATTTAGGGGCCTCTGAAATTTTCTGAAGGGCAAACACTAGTAATTCTTGTATAGGCCTTTGAAGCTATGTTTTGGAGCACTATAAATGGTCATGGAAGTCAGAACCACAGCACCCAGCAACCCTTTGGTTTGCAGCGTAAGAGCTGAACCAACTGCAAAAGAAAGAAGCAACTGGAAAAGTCCATCCTTATTTATTTTAGAGAGTCAGGACACCAGCACAGAGAAATTACCCACATCTATTAGCTTAGCAAAGGTTGAACAGGACCCACCCTATATAAAAGGCGACCTTTTGAGCTCTTACTATTTCATTAGCATCCAGTTGCTTTCAAACAGGCTATTCCTCATTCAATAAGCAGCTTGTATACTAGTTTTTGGTTTAGCACCCAACAATTGCAGCCTCTGTATATGATTTCATAAGTTTTTAGGTCTTTAAAACATCCAGTACCTCTAACCAGGTCAAGAAGATCCAGAATACTTTTCAGATTAGTCACAAATAAATGAACTCCATCTTTAAGAGAGATACCGTGAGAGTTTTGAGGGGCTTGGATGCTCATCTGTTCAGATTGTATTAGTCATCTACATCAACCAGGTCATTGTACCATTTGAGCAGAGCACTACAAGGTGTCCTCTGTCACAGAAAAATTATTTGCATTCAGAACATGGATGAAGAAGTCGGCAGTAACAGTAAGCCTGACGCCTTTCACCTGCCATTTAATCCTAAACTGGATTTGGCAGATTTTTTTCCCCCACAGTAAACCATACCACAGAAGGACAGAGACACAGTTTATCTGAATTCCTTGCACTTTTTAGTATTTAAACAAAAAAGTACAATTTCTTATTGTGCTACAATGCCTTTTTTTTTCTTACAGGTATTTATGTTGTTATCTCCGAGTAGATATATATGAGGAAATAAATTTATATACTATAAGCCCTCAGGCCATGATGCAAGATACCTTATTCATAATGGTGATTTCCTTAGCAACTTTGATTGTGCTTGATTTAGAGTATTTCTCAGAGAACGTTTAAACGCCTCTATATTATCGATAGTGAGTAATCACATATGTCAGACCAATCTGTATTACTTGTCATTATTTTCTCATTTCAGAGCTATAGCTTAATATTTTGCAAATGAATTCAATAAGCCAACTTATTCTTCACAGGCTGGGACCTCTGGGGTGACTCCAGAGAAAAGAGAAGAGAATGCAAAAAAGTCTTGCAGTTTCACACATCCTTTACATCCGGTGTGATGAGAAAAGATACAAAGACATAGTATGAAGGATCTCTAAAAAGATATTTGCCTGGATAGGCTAGCTCCCTTCTCGCCACACTGTTGTTTTATTCGTTCTGTGGTGTGTTATATGACTGTGATTAGCATTAGCTGCACTTGCCTCAGCCATGAATTTGCCTGTGACTAAGCACCTCATCTCACATGAGTCACCAGCATTCGACAGCCAGGATCAGGTCTTTGCTCACCGCTGTGCAGAGATGCCTCTGCGCCCGTGTCTAGATGCCTCTGCAGATGCCTCTATGCCTGTGTCCAGAGGCAACTGCAGGCACTGTAGCTACTGGTCAGTATCACCCATTGTAATTCAGTCACAGGTAACCTCCTTATTAAATATGAAATGCAAGCAAATGTTAGTATCTGTAATTTTCATGTAACTAGAATGAAAATGACATAATACAATGACAAGTATGAAAAAAAATCAATATTGCTCTGTCAGGGCAATGTTCTTACTGATAACACATAATCCTGTGTAGCCAATTCAGGCACCGACTTTGTCAGGTCATTTGTGGATCCTGCCATACATTCCCCTGGAAAACTACAGTTTGGTTTGGCTGGCAACATCTCCACTCACACAGGCAATGGAAAAGGTAGAAAAATGAATGCTTAGCCTTGGACAACCCTCCTCCTCCTTTCAAAGAAAGGATTTAAATAATTTTCATGAGCGAACATATTTCTCTGCTATTGATCTCACATGTGATAGCTGAACAGGAACAGAAAACTTCACCATTAATGTGAGTCTGCTTAGGTTTTGTACTTTACTCTTGCTCTTCCAGGTTCTTAGTTCTGCAGCAGTTGACTGACAAAACATCATTCCAGTTTGCATACAAGTTATTTTAATTACTTTGTGTTTGAGATCATCTATACCTTTTCAGCTCTCTCAAATTAAACAGTATCAGGTTTACAACGTGCATTTATTTATAGTTATTTCTCCCTAAAAAAAACCCTACACAGGCAGGTAAAGCTCACTACATTTACTGTTCAACAGCATGGTTTTAACCTCCAGCTTTGCCAAGTGCCTCATGTTTTGGTGCTGGGAAACAATAGAAAATGCATTGTGCACAATTGTCAGAATTCACATACAGCTTTGTCCATTACAGCTTAATTAAAGGAATAAATTCACAGCCTAAAACCTAGAGACCAGTGCACTGCCAGTGCCAATAAAAACAGGGTTAAAGAGAGGAGGTGGCTGTAGCCTGTCCAAGTATATAAGAAGTCTCATGTTTTTCTTAATGGAAAGAGAGTGTCCAGCGATGGGTAACGAACCTCTCGGAGCAGCAGTCAGGGTGAGAACCTGCAGAACACGATTGAGGCTGGCAGCAGGGAACAACGCTACATTCTTCATCCTCTAATTCATTCCAATGACACTCTCAATGTTATCAGGGTCTCTGTTCAAAGGACCCAGGAAGGAACTGATACAAAGAATAAGTTTAAAAAGATTGCAGGAAGTCATGACATAGCTACTGAAAACCCGTAAAAGAAGGTCTAAAGGCATCTGACACCCCCCAGTGCCACGTGGATATGGACCACAAGTAATTTATTGAGATTAGTCAGTACTTGGAGGGGTTGATTTCCAGTTATCCTGGAGATGTTCTGGCAAACACAAAACAAGAAGAGTCATCCAGGGACACGTTTCCTACATCCACACACAGAAGTAGTCACCAGTCACAAACACAAGCCATGTCACGCAAAGCTGTCGGGCAGTAGCTGTCTCCTCAGACAGACATAGACCCAGAGCATGCGGTATAGCTGCAACCACTGGAGACGAACGGCAGGCTCCACTGGCCTGCCTTAGCATCTCAGTCTGGCACTAACCACAACCACTGAAGACAACTGAACCCAAGGACAAAGGGTTTAACACTGGCAGAGTGAATAGGTTTATTCTGTCCTGACAACAGAAGCACTCCTATCTTAAGGGGGACTTGCCATCAGAGGAACAGCTCACCGCAGATCAGAGATAATCGACTGTTGCTAGTAAACTGATTTAGTAGCTTGGTTACAAGTATTTAGAAACGTGATTTACAAGTGGACTCTGTTGAATTTTGGCTGGGAGATGAGTGCATGGTGTGTGGAATCAAACTCCAAGCATTTAAGCTTCCCAGACATACAACATCCAGGATGGGAGCTACAGAAGCAGGTGGTCTGTTAAACGGGCATGGCATGACACTGGAAAGCAGAGTTGCATTCCAGTCCCAGAGCAACCTAAATACACTCATCTTTTCTGTTCCCTAATCCCTTGTCAAATATAATGTTAGACTCCATGGCTTAGTCCTCTACTGCTTGACAGCAGTGTAAGACATGAGAGGCCATATGAAGGCGTGCAGGCCACATGGCACGGCCAAACTGGTATGCTGGCACCAGCATTCACACTTTCTCTTGCACCATATTCCAGAGCTTCAGCGATAGTCCAGGCATCACTGAAAAACCACATAGCCACATGCCATACACAGCACTGGTCACCATGCTGCAGGGGCACGACTCTGCCTGCCGGCAGCAAGCATGCACAGAAAGCAAGCTGGGAGGGACTGGAAAACACAGACCATTTTGATGCACGTAACATTTACTTTTATTCTGTTGTGGGTTTTAGAGGTACACACACCTTCACAGCAAAATTTAAAACAACTTCTTTGCTTGCACAGCAGCACAAACCAGACCACCACCAGAACCATCATGTGTAATACTGAACAAAAATATATCTAATGCTATGGATTGGCTGAGAACCAGAAGGTAACAAAGCAAACTGGGTTTGATCTTTCCTTTTAGATGAAGTTATCATTAGTCAGAAGTTTAAAGATAAGAGAAAGTTGTGTCAAATTCTTGTCTGATTTAGCTTTTGTATCAACTGTATTTCCATAATCTCCATTTATTTTATATTCTTGGGACGATAAAGTTTGAACATAATATTTTAGAAGCTTCATTGTCTTTTGCTAATTAACAGTGACTCATTTCTTTCCATTCTAGATACATTTCAAGCTGTCTTATTTCATTCTGGATCAAGGTATATAATTATAATTGAATCATTAAAAGCTTTTTTTGTGCGCCTACAGCTACCTCTGTTTTGAACAACTGGTATCTCCAGGCAAACCTTGCAGCACCAAACTTCAGGATCATCTTCAATAAAATTACTGGGCTCACCTTGCAATTCATACAAAAAAGGGATACTATCATTTTGAGCACATAAGCAGACTAAAATCCAATTAATCAAATAAATGCAAACTAAGAAAAAGATTATATTGCAATAACAAAATGTAAATCATGTACAAAAAGACATTTCTAAAATAATGACATTTTTAATTCAAAACCTATGACTAATCCAATATTATGTTTCTTCTTAAAATTCCTCCATACCAACTACACCACACATAAATCATAGTTATTCTACATAGGCCTTCTAGAAAACATAAAAATAAAAAAAAAATATTCCAACTGAGAAGAACACCCAAGAGCTTAAAAAACTGACAGCAACAGGCAATGTCTAAATATAGGCAGCCAAAACACTTACCTGTATATTTTTAGCTGAGAAAATAACTTCACTGATAACTCAGAGATAGCACAAATTACCTCTGCAGCAGTTTCTTTTTAGATAGGTTTGCGTTTGTACCGACTATGTATAAAACAAGCAAGCAGTGACCCCTATATATTTGGGTTGCCCACCATTTTTTCCTATTATGAAGGTATTCCCGTGATTTATTTTTATAAACAGATCTCCAGGATTTGTTGTGTAATGTCAGATGGGGATGGGGCTCCACCAGTGACCCCCCCCACAAACCAGCCTTCTCATAGCAGAGCCAGGGGAGCAGGCAAACTGTGAGTGCTGACACAGCACTATGGTTTAGTTTTGTTTCTTTGACTGATCCTCTACTCTACATAGTTCCTGGTCAGGAAGAACCACCATCCCCCCAACCAGGTCAGCGAGGATGGGATATTCTCTGGTGGAAACATCTTACTAAGGGAGAAAGTAGCAAAATTTTAGAGAAGACATTTCTCTAAATTATCTCACTATCTACGTTTCCTCCTCCACATCTTTGTGAGGTGTTAAAATGAAGCTGGGAGGGGCAACAATGACAAGAAAATCAAGGAATTTTCCTCTTCCCATACTAGGCAAGTAGCCCCTACCTCCCGCCTTGGTGAACCCAAACAGATTTAAGCCTTAGTGAACTTCTTTATGTAATTTTTATGATCTACTCGTAGGCAACATAAGAACTATCTCACAAGAGAACATTTTCAGCTTTTCAGAGACTATCTTGAGGAGTCCCTAGCACTCCAAGCTCCTACCAATTCCAGGTCTTCAGCACCAGGAATGAGCCATCCCTAAATGTACCAGATAATATTTCTACCTACTGAAGAACAAACAAACAAAATCACTGAGCAGACGATATCCTTTAGGACTGTTTCCAGATCTAACACTCTTCAATACTCTAATCTTTCATATTGTTAGGAAACTTCGGGCAAATCGTAGTAAGTCAGATTTTCAAAACTAAGCTATCATATACATTTTCCAGAAACAGCACAGTGTAATTAAAAACTATTTTCCCCATAGAATATATGAGATGTTATGACAAATACAGTTGACCTCCTTTTTCAAGGTACGTAAATGCCCAACAGAAATGTGGTACAGGCTTTTGAAATACAGGGAGCGTGTTCAATCAGAATAATTGATCTTGCTTTATTACAATAAAAACTGATGTGATTTATATAAATAATAAACATTTGGGACCAGATGATGTCAAGAGCTCCCTTCCAACTTCAACTGTTCTGTGATTTAAGTAATTTTAAATATAGGTATAAAAGTCAAAACCATGTTTTTAAAGGGTTTTTTTTCCTCCTAGGTTTTTATTTTTCACATCATATGGGAAGCCAACTCATCTATTTTTTTCCTATTCCAAGCTTGCAGCATATTTCTTCAGTTCTTATCTAGCTGAATTTGAAATGATCTAAGAAATAAGACTTCAACCTATTCACAGGGTATTATCCCACAGTCTGAAACAACCTTTAAAAAAAAAAAAAAAAAAAAAAAA
>WAAD01027748.1:976417-1003080 GCA_013389945.1 Fregata magnificens
TATAAAGACTTTAATTTTTTTGTTATTATTTAAGAAGCATACAGCAGAGTTTTCTAGCTTCCCATTAGACTTCAGGTGCCTGCTTTCATCAAGATCAGCAAGGACTGAGCGGACCCAGCGTCATGCTTAGGCAAACTGACTATGAAGCAGTTCAACACGTGGTCTAAGAGTGTAAAAGAAACACTTATTTATTGAAGGAGTGCTATAGGATACACTAACTATTAGGTTCCACCCCTCCACTGTATTTTCATATACATTCCACATGGTTTTCCATCTTTGGCAAGCCCCAACTGTGACAAACAAGACAATTAAGGCTGCGGTTATCATGCCATCATTACAAACGGATACATTTCTCCAGAGAATGGGAACTGGGGTTTAATTAATAGGGGATTATTATGATGATTAGCAAGTGTAGTAATGGAATAACACATGCATCATCACATTAGGTGTTCAGCAACTACAGTGGGGAGAGATGTTGAAACACTTACAAGTGTACAAGTACAGCACATGCACAAAGATGGCATCCAGATCAGGACTTCCATAAGGTATGGAAATGTTCAGTCCCTGCTGCCTGCCAGTATTACACTGACCAAAGACCAGTAAAGTATATGCCCTGCATAAGACTCCTCTAAACTTTTCACAGTGTGGGGGTTGGTTTATTTGTTTTCAAATGTGCTGGGCTTATTTTCTGCTTATTGTATGAGCTGCAAACAACTCTAAGGAAATTAATGAGTAACCAAAGCAAAACCAGCAGATACTTACAAAATAAGACAAAACAAACTTTTAATCTCATTTTCATGAAGTACTGCAAAAAATAAAACATGCCTTTAGAAGAAACTTACCTCATCTGCAGTTACTGTCATGACACTTCTGCTTTTCTTCATTATCAAGATTAAAGTGCACCCCGTTATAAAAACCTCTTGTTGTTCAATCCAATTTCTTCAGATGGGCAACCTGAAAGAAAAAAAAAAAAATTGTATTTTTGAATAACAAACTGTTTTGATAATAAACTATGGAGCTAACTGCTAACATCACAGCTGATTTATAACTTATTGTGCATTTTCATAAAAGACTTGGCAGCAGATGTTATGCAAGTATAGCTCTCTATTAGTGAAAGGACAATTCAATATTTAGTAAAATCATGTTAAAAGTAACCAGCATTCACAAGGCTCTGCAATCTAAGCAAGACCTGAAACATGTCTAGTAATATGGCATCAAAGCTAATGGGTTCTACTTGCAGAGAATTTTTCTTTAAATGAGCCCTTTTCAGAGGTAGAGTATAGGTGGTCTCCAAGAATGGCTTGAGCTGGCTCTCATAGAAGAAAAGGAATTGCATTTGTATGCGATTGTAAGATTTATTCATAACTCACAAACATTATTTATTTTTACACTGGCATGCACACACTTCAGCCACTAAATTACAGCCTTCTGTAGAGGGTGACACTGCAGCCACTTTGAACTATGCAAGAGTGCTAAAGGGAATGAAACACCGCCGAGCAGCTGAAGCAGCAGGGGAAACCAGCACATGGGAACAAACTCCCTCGGAGTGTTCCCAGGCCCCCTGCTCTTTCTTGCTGTGGATTTAGTGCTCATAAAAAAGCTATGGTCATGATTACATAGAGACAACACTGAGGGTTGTGGATTTTTTTTTTTCTTTTCTTTCCCCAAAGAACAGGTAGAGCTGGAGTGCCACTTTTTGTGTGCTGACATATTTTCACCCCTGCTTGGAAGGATTATCTTTGACGGAGAAGACTACTGAAGGGTCACTGTGTATAAACTTCGGTGCTGAAGCCACCACAAAAAGCTGTGCAACGGTTTCAGGCTTGGTGATGTTAGACTTCTAACATGATACTCACTCTGAGAAATCAGGAATTTTGAACTGTATTCAGATCACCTGTTCATGCAGTGCAAGTTCAGGAGAGCAATAAGCAATTCAGACTGCCTGCAGAAACGGGCTGCCAAACCCTGGTGATCTACCCAGCTGATGAGGAGCAGATGGGGCATCAAAATTAGGCACCTAATTCTCTTCCCTGCCACTACCAGCAGTCAGGGTCCCAGAAAGCAGGCAGCCTGCACCACTCACTTTTACTGTGAGGTTCGAAGCCCCAGCAGCAGGTACTGAAAGCCATCTTACACAGCAATTGCTGGTTTTACAGTCCTGTTCTTTGGTTCCCACCCCACAATGAATTCAGAACTCTGGACTCTCAAGCATGGCAGCTCAGCTTGGCTTACAGCCACCACACAACTGTGCCATCAAGGGTTCAGATTCAGTTTAATACCATTGTGCCCAGGTTAAAAGCTATTTAGCTTGCACCTCTACCTATTTAAATCAAAAACGCTTAAAGAAAAAAAGCCACACTAACTCTCAGGCATAGCATCTGAATACAGAGTGGTGCCTCTGATCACAGAGGTCTAAGGACATCACAGTCTCCAGGAGCCAACTGCTCATCTGCTCTTCCATGCACAAGAGAAGTGCTGTAACGAACCTGTTTCCCTCTAAACCAGATCACTCTGGGGAAAAAAGGAAGAGAGAGAAAAAAAGAACAAAACAAACTCAAAACACTAACACACAACGCCAGCACTGTAGTTGAGTCTGCCTGCAGTTCTGGCTGTGGCACAGCCACCTCCAGTTGTTTTCGTTTCCTTAGGGTTCATACATCCGTCACACATATATCCCTTCATTGCCAGCCAAAGCATTTGGAGCGCTCAGATCCATGCCAGACATAATTCACTGCCATTTCAGCACACGTGCCAGCACATAGAGCTGTACGCCTCATCCTGTATGAAGCAGCATTGGAAAAGAGCTGAAGGATTTGTCTTCTAAAGCACCTAAACAGCTTCCCTCCAGAAAAGGATGAACAGGACCGTCCAGGAGCAAAGGACAGAAAACAACAAAAGCGCTCTGCAGTGCCTCCCCCCCGGCTTGTTCTCCTCTCAGCATCCATCACTGGCTGTCACCAGAGCCAGGCCAGTGGGAAAAACAGATTTATGGCCTGATCAAGAACCCTCTTCTCACGACAACAGGGCACATGCATGCACCAGCTAAGCAATCAGGGTGGGTTTAGACATTACAGCAGTGGAATGGCTATTAAAAACATGACACTTGGCAGCACAGTTGTGTGGCAACGTTACTCCTCTCTGCAAACCTTATCTAGCTTTTGATCCGTATTAGAATTAGATGAGCAGGCTAGAAGTGAGAAAAGTCATTACCCTATTAGCAGCATAAAAGTCATGCTACAGTATCAGAATAAAATTCTAGAATAAGTTTAACAATTTTATCGATCTTCAACAATTGGTAGAAACTAAAAAGCCCTGTTACAAAAAGAATCCAAAACTGACAGCAGACAGCAAATTAGATGATACGATGCAGGTAAAGAAGACCATAACAGTGGTATGAATCCACAGACTAGGAAGATATGGCATGACTATTCGCTGCCAGAAATAAATACATATACCTCTGTAATATGTAGACAAAATTCACAGAAAGAACAAAAGAAGGAAGCAGTTTCATAAGCAGCAGAACTAAGCAGATTTGTGACTCAGAGGTGGATCCTTCAGTGCTTAATAAAGTACAAGTTTGAGATGTTCATGACTGCTCTGCTGTGCAGTTTGTGATGCCCAACACAAACAAGCTCACACTGCGGCATGTCCCACAGTGGGACTAAGAACTGCAGCTCCCTCCTGAATATATGTCAGTTCACAAACTGACATAAATAAATAAGTAAATACATAATAAATTAAATAAGTAAACACATAAATAAGTATCCAGGAAAACATCTTTAGCAAAAAAATCTGAAAGAATGAGAGCCTAAGAGTGTCTCCTAAATTTTGCTGAACTTTAGGATCAGAACTGACACTAGGAGACAAGACATGGAGAGATGGAGCAGACTTGACTAGCAGATCGTTTCTGTGGAAGCCCGAGTCCTCTTATACCACAACTTGTTTCCTTTATAAATATTTATCGATTTGTCAAAGTAAGTTTAACCAGAACATGAATAATTATAAAAAATTTACATATTTTGTTCAATGTAGATTGCATTTCTGACGAACCTACCAAGAAAATCTAAGACTTCCGTTAGTCATGACTAAATTACTGTTAAAATCTGAGTCATTCTTTTCTTGTGTCTTTACATAAAAGATCTGACACCTGGGATGAACATCTAGGGTAAAAAAAAAAACCAAAACCACCCCCAAGAGGCTTACTGAAAAATTTTTCCCATGCACATTTTCTAATTCATGCAATCTTTCCTTACAAGCAAAGAGTTTCTCTCCACTACCCAAATTCTCCAAAAAGAAACTATATCCCAGCAGGCTGGTTAAGTGTGGGTAACAGGGAATGCCTAAAAGCAGCAAGGCTTTGTATTTGATATTAGACTACAAAGAAAAGTACTCTTTCAGTGCTGCAGCTGGGTCTAATCCATTTTGCTGGAATATATCCTAGGTGGGGTATGAGATTTCTTTTTACACCAAGCTGACACAGTTCTTCCACCTGAACTTTTTTGTGCTCAAGGACCGTGTTTTTCAAAAATGACAGTAAACACGCCAGCAGTTTCAAGTGATAAAGCCTTATAGCGAAGGTATGAATTAACTGGGTTCAAAACTGGCAGCTGACAGTGGTGAGGATAAAACTGCATGGATGCGTGAGATAAAGCCTGCTTTTCCTACACACTGTTTTAAAAATAGCTATTCAACTCACCCAGTGTGAAAACCACTATTTAAAGAAATTCCTAAAATGCATCTTAATGTGCAAGTTCTGGTATGATTTGAAATACAAGACACATATTTGACCACATCACTGTTTTCCCACACATTTTTGCTTCTGCACGGGCAGCTTTAAAGCCACAGGGTTACAGTGACAACCAGATTAACCCTCTCACCCCTAAAGATACTCCCCTCCTCGATGAAACGCAGACAAGGCAGGGCCAGGAGGATTACATTTTTGCTGTTCGTGCAGTGCTAGTTCTTTGGATTAACAAAAGGTTTTGGCAAGCAGAGCTGTTTATCTGGCTGCTTCATACTCCACATTCATTTCTTCCCACTTTTCAAGAAGGCAAGACACAAAGACTGAGAGATAGCGAAAAAACCAAAACAAAACCCAGCGAAACTCAGATAATACAGCACATTCTGCAGCACCATACCTATTTCTTCCCAACTGCCAGCAGCGCTGCCCAGGCCATGACACACATTACTGGGGCAGTATTCTTCCTAGCAACAAAACGCTGATCCTTACAGGTTCAGCAAAACCTGACGATGATCAGAGATAAAAACAGAAACCTGAATGGTGAATTAATAGAGAAGCTTTACTAAGGAAAGGGCTGGGATGAAGGAGATTATCTGATCACACAGATAATTACAGCATTTGTGAGCTGGGATTCAAGCAGCTTGCTTCTCCTTAAAGATCATCAAACTTTCATAGGGTGAAATACCTATGTCACCCTCAGACAGGGTGACAGTCACCCCCCCAAAAAAAAAGTTATAATCTCAGGTCTAGCTCTCCCAGACAAAACACATCGGCTCTTACTTCAGGCTTGGAAATTGCACATGGTTCCTTGTAAGAAAAAGAAACCCTACATGGATTTAACATTGGCCAAAGGCAAGCTGAGGTATAAATAGCAATTGGTACCTGAACAGTGATGGGTTTGTATTTTACCTTAAACAAAACCAGCAAGTTCAAAACTCGAGAGCAATACTTCGCCCTCAAATTGCTAAGAAGGTCAGCTTGCTTACAAAAAAGGAAATGGAGGTCATGGCCAACTGGTTGCACAGCATGGCAGCAGCACCGCAGGTACTGGAGCTATTCACTTACAGCAGGAACAAACATGCAGTATGTTTACAAGCTGTACATACAACAAATAAAACTTCAAAGAAATATCAGTCAAATGTTTCTGCAGAATTATATTCCCCTGAAAAATTAGTTTCAGAAATTTTAGCATTTCATTTTTGCATCACACGCACATCTTGAGCCATAGAAGAATTAACTATATCTTTTTCCCTTTCACCAGCTTAGGCACTAGGCTATTTTTTCCAGTATTAAGCCCTAAACTTTTAGCTCTGTGATTACCACTATTATGTCCAGCTACTAGGACACAGCCTCCCAGAAATAGATACATAAGAATTTCCCAAACAGCCCTTTCTACTACTTATTTAGAGAGAAAGAGAGTTGTTTTTTCAGTAGTCTTTTCCCATTTACTGTGAACAGGAACAACTAAACTGGTCTGCAGAGCTTATGGCAGCTCCAAGAAACTCACTCCTCCTCAGAAAAGTCAATCTATTATAATTTTTGTAAAATGCTGGGAGGACTTCATAGCACTACATAAAATAAAAGCAAGGGCATCTATTAGCACAGATGCTTGTAACCTATGAAAACAGACTCATAAAAGAAGCATTTGCCCTGAGAGGTAAAAATAACTTTATTTCTTATCACTGCAATTCTCACATAAACTAAGCATGCTATGGAAGTGCTAAGGATCTACAGTATCATCCAACTAGCGAAGTGACTACTTTGTCCAATTCCAAGGCTGCTTTAAGCTTTCTCATAATTGCCAACCTGTGAATTACAGGCTGACTATGCAAACCAAGGCTAAATTAGTTTGCTGTTTTTAAGCTATCAGGCATCTGTGCGATGCAATAAAGTTGCAAATTTATCTACAATATAAATTAAACCAATTATTTTATTATAGAAAGTGAATGCTATATGCAGAATACTCTTCGTACATATTTGAGAAAGTTCTGTCAAAGTTGTGCAGGGCCAAATAAAAAACTTTAAAAAAAACCCCACCCACCTCCCTTCCCATGTTACTACCGGGTAAATTATCCTTATTAAAACAGTGTCTTAACTTTCATTAGGAGGTTTCTTACTGAGATGTCACCAAGGTTAAGAGGATTGCAAAGACTCATCTTTTCTCTGACAACCTAATCATTAAAGCTGAGAATAACCAAATCAGTCTATTCCCAAAATTCCAGTAACTCTTTGATTTCCAGCAGAGGGTACAACCAGGTTGTCATTGCTCTTCATTTATTTCCGTTATGATAGGAAAATCAATACTAATTTGAACATATCATTATATTGCTTACTGTTATTAGGCCTAGCATGCTCTGCAGAACTGCCATGAAATACAAGCAATATTTTTTCACTATTACTGCTGAGAAAATACAACTTTTTTTTTTTCAGGAAACTTTCAGGCAAATGTTAATAGCCTGGGCAGAAGAAAGAATTGCAGAAAACACTATTCTATTTTCTTTACTATGTTAATGATTTTTAAATCTTATATTTCTAAAACAGTTTGTCTACTATTGCGGTCAAATGCAATTAATTTAAAAAGCAGTTCTGACAGTGACAAAGGATACAGGTTAATAGTGCTACCTACCAGCACATACAGGATTTTCAAGGTAATTACTTAGGAAAGTGAAGCATAATATTCAAAGATGCAATTTATACCTTTCTTGTTCCATGTGCAAATGACTAACAGAGCCTCCCACTCCTTGGAGTGGAGCTGAACAGCATTCAGAGAGCAAAGAACAATTATTAATTATGCTTTTAAAAAAACCATGTCAGTTTAAAAATACAACAAAAACCAGTGCAACAGAAAATGCACGCAATGCAAATTTTCTCCCTTTAGATTGGTAGGTTGCTTTTTTAAAAAATAGACTTTGTGTTCCCCATGTGTTTTTATTAGGAAAGGAGCATAATGCACTAAGCGTTGCTGGTCTACATAGATAATGGAAACGCTTCAGATCAGGCAGGATTAGCATGTGCTGGATGAACAGCATGGGGAAACTTACTGTGTCACCGCCAGCTAATGCGGCACTTGCCTCATGCCACTGATTTATTTCTTACCTTCCTAAACTCACCCAGATATTGCTCTAGGCCAAGAGGAAAAGTTCTAAGATCATCAGATCTCTCTTCCCCCTACAGTTTTTATGGGAAGAGCCAAGTTCAAACAGCCTGCAAGAAGGATTTTTTTCCTTTTTTTTTTTTTTTTTTTTTAAATACTGGAGCCATGCAGCAAAGCAACACAATGATCCTAAGCACAGAAGTACACAATCAAGCCTACAAATAAAGACCGTCCTCAGAAGAATACATCCTCCAGAGCTCTTGTAACAGAGGAATATTCCTAACCTTGCCAATTTTTCCCTTTGAAAAACATGATAAAGAATACTGGGGAAAGATGAAATGCAAAATCAGAACAGCAAGAGGTCCTTAGAGAACCAAAATAAAGCCAGCTGAGACCTGCGAAGGAGGGGACCCACAAAAGTAAGAAGACATCTTAACTTTACACTGGCTGCAGAGCAAGAGGCTGAAGAAGAAAAGTCCAAAGCACCTACAAGCAATGCTAACAGCCCAGTGAACAGCAGACCCCTCAAATCCTGGATGTTATGCAAGAGACAGGCTTAGCTACTCCATTTTATAACTGCTGCATCTGTGCCTTGCATCTGCATTACCAGGCAGAAGCTCATCGCACATACCGGAGCCAGTGCTGCGGCAAGATCTCTGACCTGCTGACCAGCTGTGCCTGGCCAATGAGGTCTACAGGTGAGGGGAGAAGTCATGGTGCAATGCTGCAGCTAAGGTGGGGTCCTTCTGGTGGAGGCCCCATGCAAGTAAGAGTCTTGCTATAAACGCCATTTCCACGCTGCTCCACCCTGCAACGAGCCAGGCACCAGCTTGGTTCCTGCCTGGCCAAGCACACAGACCCCTCTGGGTTTTTTTTCTTGTACTGTTTAGGCAGGTAAAAATCTCATAAAATTAACAAGTATCTCCCTTAATCCTTCTTGCTGTTCTGTCTTATTTCCAGACAGCTTATAAAGTGGGAGATAAGGGGCTACACAAGGATGATCAGATACCCAGCAGCATCTTCAAACAGGAGACGGCACTTGTCAACAGCTGGGGACAGAGCTCTCCGTGATGCGGCACAGTGGTTTTCTGTACCAGATAGTCACACTCAGGCAGGTCCTGCTCACCTCACAGCCCAGCCTCAAAAACACAACCCTGCAGGCCATGAAACACCACCTAACAAAACAATTTAATTGCCTGAGTCAAAATCTATTGCAATTAGAGTAAATGCTTCCTTAGTGATAACAGCGAGACCAGGTAACTAGTTTTTCTGACCAGACACACACACAAAAACTAAATAAAAAGGAAAAACGATGCTCTGCGCCAAGGCAAACAGCTGCTGCTGTTTGTCTCCTGCCCCCCTGTGTTCTCTCTTCACTAGGAAGAAGGATTCTGCAGCTGATAAATTGCATTTTCATAAATCGTGCATCCTAGACTGCTCATAAAAGACAATCCTGTAAGGACTCCAAGCAAGGAGAAAGAAGAGTCTGGGAGAGACCTCTCTGTGCCGTTAAATGAGTACAAAATGAGGTTACTTCTCGGGTAACAGCATCTAGCCATGCACGGTATATTGTTTCTAACAACACTGCCTGTCTGCAGCATCATTTTTGTTAGTGAAATGCGAAGGATTTATTTTTTTAGATCACAGATTTTGTGCAGCAGGAGCTGCCATTACTCTATTATTAAGTACAGGAATAATCATTCTGTGCTACAGTGCATTGTCTCAAAAATTTTATACAATATACTGGAACATGCACATCATCTCTCATAAGAAAAACAGCCATATATCAACAGTAAAGTTAACTGTTGTCTCAGCATCTCCTACCTAGGTTTTGGACATATTTAACATCATTACAACACTTTTCACTCACAGACCTCAAAGCATTTGGCAAGTGTGCTCAGCCTTACAGTAGTGGACACAAATCCACAGAGAAAAATAAGTGACTGACTCAAAATCACTTACCAGTCAAAGCAGAGCCAGAAATATGTCGGAGAACCAGCTACACTTACCATTGCACAAGAACACTCAGGAAAGAGTACACAAGCTGTGTATGCACAGATTAGAGAAGAGAACCTATTTTTAACTCACATTCTTCGCCTAACTCCCCTATTTACTATTTATCAAAAAACAGTTACATTCTGAGATTTCAAAAATAACTTAATTGTTCAATTAGAACTAAGGAAATTCTTGAAATGTAGGATTTGAGGCTTGTCAGGAGAACTCAAGCCCATTCCAAAATTCATGCCTAAAATCATCTGTCGTAATGCTCTCACTTTGTGGTTCATCAAATGACTCCACTTTTCAGAAAGTCCCTTTTTCACACAGAAGCAGAGAGTAACTAAAAATTAAATTTCACATCTCATCTGCAAATGCAAAGCATGGCGTTCGGAGTATTAAAGAGGACATGACTTCATTAGCTTAGCACGGTCAACTACAAAACTGATTTATCCCAGTTTTTCTTTCATACTAGCAACTTCCAGAATAAAATTTCTGTCTGCCCATCCAATAAAAAAAATTTTTAAAACAATTAAGACTGAAGGAAAAGCCTTTGGCATTCTTCAAATGCACAGATGTCTTCTACCAACCACTAGCTAAGACCTCTTCCATTAAAATATTTTACTTCATATATTTTAAGAGGCATCTATGACAATGTTTTTGTATTCTGAAAAACTAATTTATAACAAGAGACTTAGAAAAAGCCTGATTTAGAAGAACATTTAAGCTTTCTTATTCCAGGATTTTTCTTTTAGCCAAAGCAGATGTCACTGTTTCTTTATACTACTGCTATTTTATTTCCTTCAGTATCTGATATTTTGCTTGTTGGTAAAATATTTGCACTATTCTAGATTTCAGGCTGAAATGATCAGCAATTTTTTTTAAAAAAATGAAAGAATACTTTAGATCACACTGCAATTTCCCCAGAAATCAAGTGCTATTACGTTAGGTGAAAGTGGTAATGCCAGCATTTTCCTCAAAATTCTCACTGTAATTTTTTTCCTAGTTATTTAAAACTCTTCAAACCTTTAATTATGTGGGGCAATACTTGCAATGCTCCCTGTCTGCCTCGTGCTACATACTTTAGAAAGTTTTGATCAAATTCAATCACTTCAAACAGTGCAATTAACGAGGAGCGCACTGTTCAGTAACCTCTAGTTGTAGCATCCCCATGCTTCAGAGCACACACCATTTCACAGGGATGAGCTTTGTGTCACGGTTCTTTTGTGTGCATCACCATGAAAATTCTGGCTATTCTGTCCAAATTATTCAGCACTGAAGTTGCAAAGGGAATTGCAAAACTAGACATTCCAAAGCATAGGGATGTATGAGAGTCCCAGGTTGTTCAAAGCATGGTCAGAGGAATCCCAACCTGGTTACACCCAGCCTCACCATGAAAATGACTGCTGCTCTGCACACAGCTGGTAACTTTGAGAAATTATAGCAACTGAAAATTGCGTCTTGATGTCAAAAGTCAACATTTTTATCTATAGATGCAATAACTGATACTATTTCAACAGTCTCCGGCCCATAAAGTAAGAGACATTCAATCATTGCTAAAGAGGAGGCTGGCAACAGCAATTAATATTGCTCTTCTAATAAGATTTGAAAATTTTGGGGTAAAAGGCAGTTCCTCACCTTTGCAGCAATGAAGCAAAAGAATGTATTTGAAATATTTGAGTTCTTTTTAAAACAGGTAATTCTGTTGGCCACAGATGATTACATACTACCTCACATATCTTTCTTCCAGAAATAAAATATTTAGGTATTATCAGTACAGCATTCTTTCAAACTACCCTTATGTTAGGGCAGAAGAATATGCTGCTTTTGCTTGTTCCAATGCAAAAAAGTCAAAACAACAGCATGATGTATACACAAAGTGACCTTTTTATGCCACAAGACATCAGCCTACAAAATGCTGTAAGTCACAAGAGTGGCCTAACATTTCTGCAAGGTTTCCCATTTTGTTCATATGATGTGCTTTACTCAGACAAAAAATGCGCTCCTTTCTCTGGATGGCAAAGCAGACTTTTCTTCTGGGCAGAAGAAATACCAGCTTTCAAGAAAAAAAGATGTCCTGCCTGTCCTATGAGCAAGATCACACACTGGAGACCTGACCTTGCTGCCACTGCTGCTCTCAGCAATGAAACTCCCACTGGCAAGGCAGTGCTGCCGCACTGAGCATCAGAGAGGCTTGCGGAGGCTGCTTGGATCATCCAGTGTCTGCACGCAGACGTGATGCTTCTGTATGGAGCTGCTACAGTCCTGTTTCAGCCATGCAACAATGTGAAGGCCATGGTAATGTGCCCCTGACTATACACGCCCTCTAGACTCACCTCTCCAGTATGGAAAAAAACTTCAAACCCACCAACTTTTTATAGCACCATCAGGTAACCAGGAGCTTTCCGCACCACTCTCAGGTAACAGAATTTTGAGTCAGTTAAGGAAAAAAACTGACTTAGGGCTACTTGCATGTTTTCTTTCATTGCTACAACTACTGTACAAAAATAAAGGTAAGGATTTTCAAAGGTGAATAGCAGATTAAGAGGATATATGACTTACTATGGCCCTACCGAATCATTAAATTACCACTCAGCTACATGAGTCCCCAATGTATAAACAGCACAGAGGAGTTTTAAAACTCTCATCTTTCAGGATTACCTTACTGAAAAGTCAAAGGGCACCTGTATTCCTGTAGTAAAACAGCAGTATTAAATTACTAGATGGATTTTACAGCAGGGATTACTCTCCCTGCAAAATTTAAAGCAATATATCAACATATTTCTTACAGTTTGGAGAATATAATGACAAAAAAGCAAAAAGTATCAGCTTTTCCCCTTGTTCTCATCATCCCAGTCGAGAGATCAAAGAATCCCACCTTACACAAGTAACAGAGTATCTCCTTGGGGCCTTTAGTACAACCATATACTCACCTGCAATTTTTGTATAGTTAAATATATGTGCATTTATCTTCTGTTAATATAATAAACATTTCTATTGACTAAATGGACTCTGATTACTTTTATCCTTAATTGCTGATAGACAAAATGTTATCTGGATCAGAAATTAAATACTTGGATACCCTTATATTTCATCAGAAATTAATGTCTACCTACAGCACATGAATTCCACGTAAACCTGAAGTAACTGTAACACTAGGCCCGCTGATAAATCAGACCAAACACATACCGAGAAGTCTACACGGGTTGTCCAACACAGTCAGCCTCTTACCTGTGTATTTTTTTTTTTTTTTTTAAGAAATCCAAATTCTTATATAAAAGTGACAAGCCTTTTTACTAGTCTTGTTCAAGACTCAATAAATCTCTATATATTGTCTAGATATTTTAAGATCACCATAGACTGTTACACTACCAAATTGATTCTAGGTTTAGAGCTTGCTGTTATGCAACTAATTGCTCAACAAAACTTAATTGTTCCTAAGGCAGAAGCTACACGCAGTCATGAGAATCACACTATGAAATAGCAAGGCTTTGCTATTTCAAAGGTTTATTATTAATTCTGGATGGAGAATGACATACTAAGAACCAACCAGATTACAATGGCAAAAAACATCTTCACACCAGCTGAAAGAACCACCTCAGATTTCTGCACTCTGTTCTTCAGACACCCCATGCCACTACCTGACATTAACACTCGCAGAGAAGCAGGTAAATGTTTATGTACTGTTCTGGTAGCAGCTGCATCCTGAGAAAACATGGAGTGCAAATAATGAAAGTACATACATATGCAAATAGAACAATCCTTTCCCACATTCACTCTACACAAATATTTTTAACGAGGTCAGATAAAGTAATGTATTGCCTTCTGCACCTATAAGTAGATCCCAAGTAAGTTATAGGAAGCAAATTCCCTTTTTTGAAACCTCAGTAGATACGCTCCTTCCAGGGGGCCTCCCAGAAATGAGGTGGTGCTACCCTGCAGGACACAAGAACCCAGAGATTCCTTATTACCCATTATGAAAGAGTCTCTCAGAAAGACCTAGCACTGATACCACTACCACTTATTTTGGGTGAGTTTTGCCAACTTTCTTCAAGGATCACCAGACATGCTGCGGGGACAAGCATTAATCGTTATGCAGATATACAACAGGAAAACCACACGCTTTTTTGCAGCAGATAGGGTGCACAGAATACACTTGTCCTTCCTGCTGTCAAATATGCTCAGGGTTTGGTAAGAGCCTTAACCATGCAACGTGCCTACAGCGGAGCTTCCTGGGGTATGGACAGAGAAGAGACCAGGGATTAGGATGCTGCCAGCTCTCCATATGTGGGCTTTCAGATCCCCTCCCCCAGAGCTGAGTCACTCAGATCATACATTTTAAACCTTAGCTTCCCAGTTACTATAACAACTTAATGGATTTCTTCTTGATGTTATTAATTACATTCAGCTTAATCTGTTCATACATGATTTTTAGGGAGGCTCTATATGATAGCTTCTCTTCTCCTTTCAAAAGGCTTTTACATTCCTAACTCGCTCCAACACTCAGGTGCTCCCCCCATAAATCTCGTTCCACTGAGATAAGGAAATGCTCATATTCCTTCCTTTGAGAACTCAGAATAGAAGGAAATGTTTTTTTCCTGAAACCAAATAAGATGCCCAAAATAAATCTGCAAAAGATGTACCCTCAGCTGCTTTTCTACAATAAACATGGTGCACAGAACAGCTTGTTACCTGGCTGAAAGTGGCGTTTATAATACATCCCAGAAGAGAAACGCTGAGCACTTTGCAAGCAAAACTACTGAGAGCCCAAGCACAGAAGCAGACAGAATCTAATTTATTAGGTCTACATTTCACAGCCTCAGGGTATGAACAGGCTGACCTCTGCTGCTGGAAATGTCAGGAAAATGCAAGAAACTCGAAGCAAATCCCAAGGTCCAGCAGCATTGCAGCATGCAGAATTACCCTCCTTCATTTTCACTTGTATCAGCTTTGGAACCAGAAATCAGAAGTGCCACCTCTACCCAACAGCACAGAAACAGAGGAGAAACGCAAAGACTTCGCTTGCCTTAGCAGTGCCGTGGGACGGGGAGGACAGGCAAGTTTCCTCAGCCTGGCTACACAAGGTGGCCAGGGAAGGAGGACACTTGCCTGCTCCATTCGTGCAAGGATTAAACAGCGCTGACCTCCCGACGCTTCAGACCTGCACAGTGTTTAATGTAGAAAGGCTCCAAACACCAAAGTCCTCCCACTTCCGAAGGACGGTGGGACCCTGGCACGCCACAAGATCACTGCCAGCCGTTCTGAGGGCGACGGGCTAGAAAAGACTGAAAAATCAGTAAGTCAAGATCTGTAGAGGGGCACTTGCAGCATGTGAGTGTTTGGTATATATTGCTGTATGTCTATCTAGGGGCAGATGTCAGCTGTCAGCTATTTTCCTTCCTCTGCAGCTCGGGGCAAGGGGAGCCACCACGCTGCACCCCTCCCACAGGCAGAGGCTTCTCAGCACCCAGCTGAGTTAACGCAGCTTGGGAGACAGCCTGTCTATCCTTACAAATGACTGCAGGTCTCTGTGATAGAAGTTTTGGCAGATACCCAGAGAGTTAATAAATGAAAATTACAATATCACCTTATGCACTTATTTTTGCAAAAATGTCTACTGCTTACTTAAAGAAAAAGAAGTCCTGCTTAAAAAGGCCAAACCATAAGCATGGGGACAACTGGGTGCAATACAGAACCTGAACTTCCTACAGCCTGAATGACTCGGGAATGAAGCATTCCCGCTTCTTTCTCCATTTAGATTTATCCATTTTCGCTGTAGAGTGCAGAACTGCACTCATCTGCAGAACCATAGCCACACAGCGCTCAGGATAATTTTAACCCCACAGACATATGGAGAACATTCCTTTCACCCTCCTCTGCAGAAAAAGCAAAGAAGATCTGATCCTACAGACTTCCAACAGGGAAAAAAATTCTTCTCCAGATATTTTAAATCAAAAAAATTCACAGAATCGATAATAATAGTTTATATTTACAGTGTAAAAACATGCACTACATTTTAATCACCAAGTATGCAGTGATAACTACAAGAACACGGGGGAACAATTTTATGCTGCTTGCCAATTTTTTTTATTTCAAACGACTAATTTCTATGATTTTAATTACTCTGATTATAAAGTACAGTTGTTAGACACCTACAAGTACCCTTTTAAAACCTGTAATTGTAACGATACTTTAACAAAAAAATAATGAAAGTATATGTCTGAAGTAAAAAACAGTCTGAAGCAGCTGTGCGTGCCACATGACTGCACTTCACAGCATGAATCCAGGTGCAGCTTGTTTGCTCCCAAAGACACAATATTAATAATGAAAACCAAAATAGGTTTGGTTTCCTGAAAAGCATAAGCTTTCTTGAAGAAAACCTGTTTTATAAAACCACAAAGCAACCGGTACAAATGTAGAAATAGGATGAATGTGCTCTGGATTAAAAGTGCTCTGGCACAATGATGGGGATAATTACCAAATGCACGTGGATTTGTCCTGAAGTACTGGAGATGGGACTGCCATGGCTCTGGGAAGAAGCAGGTAGACCTTAAGATGGTTTTATAGCTTATCACTTGTATTTTCCCAAATCCACAGCTAATCTGCAGACTGGAAAGATCCCCTGCACTGCTCAGTGCACTATAAGGTATTGAACAGAAGTTCAACAGCACTACAGGTGTGGCAAACCACTGCCTTCAGAACCACATGATGTAGAGACGCCTCCGTGCATCAATCACCACTTGCATGGCCATATCAATCCACTCTTTTTACCTGGCTGGGATCCACCTCTTAAAAAGAGCACTGAAAAACAAATTCAAAGCTCTGCAACTGCCCAGCCTACTCCATACAAGTAAGCTTTAAAAAGTTGAGCCTGGACCCGACAGCACTGCAGCTCTGATGTAGAGTCTTCCATTTCAGTTCACCATTTCCTTACTGTTTTTACATTGTTATACTGGAAAGCAAGTGCTGGTGCCTACCAATGTGCAGGTCTTTGATCCATTAGGCAGTCACAAGACCTACCAAATAAAGAAGCAATTAGACATCTCTGCAGAGTAAAATGGAGAAAGCAATAACTACTCCAGGCATTGCACCATATTGCAGTCTAATCATATAGTGAATTATGGGAAGGGACAAGGGCATTTTTTCTTGGGGGCTGGTTACAAATGCTTTCTCTGAAGCATTCAACCCCAGCATAGAAAAGAAGTTTCCTAAAAGATGAGTGCTACAGGAGGAACATCACTATGACTACCCTAAGGTGAAGCAGAAGAGGAGCACGCACGTTTCTGCTGGTGAAGAGGCATGTGGAAACACAAGCCTTTTCACGGAGAGGACACGGAGAGGACTTTAGAAGATGTCTCCTGCTTGTTCCTTGTTTTATAAATAAAACAATGGTGCTCACAAAAAAAGTGCAGCTAGCATCAATTCCTCCCGGTAATAAGAGCAACAAGCAAACTCCACAACTGTAATACCTCAGGTCAAAGAACAGAAACAATATTTAATCTAGAAAAATCCATCAAAGACTTCTGCTGATGTGCACAAAGTCAATAGGAGTTTGCTTAGGCCTAAGTTACTATTTTTTATCATAAAGCTTCTCTATTTTTACATGAGTCTAAACAAATATCTTATCTTTTGCTTACCAAGTACTTCCTTTTACTACACATAACGGAATTGAGGAATTCATTTCATTACAACTATGTTACCTTACAGGAGTCTTGCACCAGAACACTACTAGTCTTGTAGAGACTACTAGTCTTGTAGACTAGTACTTGTACAAAATATTTTTTACACTGATGATGATTAAGAAACAAGCAAAGATGCTAATGAATGTATCTTTCTACTTCCTTCTAGTTAGCTACTTGTCTGCTGACTGATTATTTTTCCTTTTTTAAAAATATATGTTTTTCTGTGAATATGCCAATAGGCTCCAAAAGAAAACTAACCATTAGGTAAACAAGTATTTATTTTTATAGTTCTTATGCCTGACTTCATTTGAACACTGCCTTGTTCTTGCCTTTCTGAGAAAAGGCATTTAAAGTCTTCAATTTATATTTGAATTGATTCATCAGTGACCCACAAGCAGCTTGAAAAAAAAAATGGTTCTGTGGCTCCTCCAAAAATCACAGAAATGAATAAAAATGAATGAAAAAATGTGGAAAAGCACACAGGCCCAATTCACCTACAGAACAGGGAAAACATTGGACACATGGCAAGTAACACATCAAACCTTTAACAGTATAGGCAGGGGATACCAAAACAATACACATATGCTGAAAGCAAATTAAAAGCTCAGAATGGGAAAAGAAGATCACCAGCTTCGTAAAAGTGCCAGGCTTCTGACCATCCTGCTTACCCAAGCATTTCTCTTTTGTTAATGGTTTTCATCCAAAGGTCTGTAAGTTACATATATACATAATTCATTAGGGAAGTGCAGTGAAGAGGTGTTATAATAGAAATTTCTGAATGAATTCTAGAAAGGAAACGCAAAAATGAGACAGAGAAAAGAAAGAAGAAAAAAAAAAAGCCAAACCAAAACCCACTGAGGCATATTCACTTCTCCCAACGCTGCATACCTGGAAAAAACAGTGGGGAAGGATATCCTAAGAACTATTATGGCAGAATATTAATTGTTATGACAGCAGTAGACCATTTGCCTAGAGCTTCTTGATGATGTACCTCTTTTGGAGTTGTCTCAAGCAAGAATCTGTCATGAAATCCTCAGGGTTAGCAGGCAAGGATGCTGCTACACCTGATCTGACCCGCCAACTCTGTTCTTTTTGCACTGTACCTCACCACTAAGGCTCCCTGGAGAAGCCTCTGTAACTTTCAAGGATGACAATGCTGGGACAAGTTTCCTGCTCTCCTTTGAGGATCCCAAAAAATATACCCTAAACACCCTGAGAGTTTTCTCCAGTGGGAAGAGGAGCACTTCTGGAACAAGCGGTGATCTGAATCCAAGCTCTCAAAATATCACTTAACATCCTGCTTCTAAATGTTGTCTCCCGCCCAAGAATGGCTAGTGTTATTGTGAACCCAAAACACCACTAGCCATTCTCAGATGAAAAATGTAGAATCTTGTGCTATTTCAGTGACAATTTTCCAAGCTGATGCCTACAGCGATTGCAAATGTTATACATGGACACCTTTTCTTCAAGTGGAATGACCAAAATAGGCAGTAGTGGGTTTAGCTCTTGCACCACACACAGGCACTGTGAGATTTATGATTAGCATTCCTGAGCACACTGTGCATCCTGAGAATATGATTTTCTTTGAACAGAATCCCATCAAACAGTGCAGCTTCACCCTGAAGGTTTCCATATGTTTTATACTTATTTTCTTCTCAAGAGCTCTTGTGAGGTTGGATCATTTTCTGTTTCTTATTTGGGCTTGTAGTTTCAGAAATGGTTACTACCAAGGATTAATCATTTCTGATTCCTCTCTTCCTGAAGTTCCTGTTTTCACTATTTATAAGCACTCTTGAAAGTATCCCTGTTGCAAGGAGCTCCACTCCAGATTTATCTTTCACATTTAACAAGTGCTCTGGCAATTTCAGAAGATTTTTTGGTACTGTTTATTCAAGTGGTATGCAGTCTATTGCTTCCTCAAGCAATTACTGAATTACAAAAGCATGAATGAAACAAAATCAATTGCAAGAATTTATTTTTCAATCTGAGCATAGTAATGTTCCTTCAACCAACTCTCTGAATTAATTTTTCACTTGGTGACCATCTTGCAGGCAGAAAGCATTCAATCCACATCGATCTGCATCACTCAGATGTTAAGCTTTGTTTAGCAACAAGAAAGTTAGAGAAGGTTCTCCCCCATCAAGGGAAATTTCTCCCCTTTTTTCTTGACATTTCATAGTTCACGTGCCAAAACTGATTCTTACACATCAGTGAGAAAACACCACAGCTCCAACTCCCAGACTTCTTGTATGCTGCAGACAGTCACTTTATTTGGATTAGCCTCCAGAAGAAACACTATTTCTTGTGTGTGTCAGTGGCACTTGAGCTCCCTCAGGACCCCAGGCAAAAACAAAAATGAAAATATCATGGTTATTTATTCTAGCAAAGGAAAGGGTCAACTTCTTGTTTACAGGTTTAGAAACACTGTTATAAAAGAAAAACATCTAAAAGAATACTGAGGAGAAAATCCTGGCATTAAGCTCTCACTCTAGCTACCTTTTCCAGCTTCCCTGAGGTGTCTTTGTAAAAAAACCTTCGTAACAACCTCAGCAGAATATTGTCTCTAAAACATTGCCAACAGGTCAGGTTTCCTTCTGGGTTTAGGACAGCAGAGATGACT
The DNA here is from genome assembly GCA_013389945.1 of Fregata magnificens. Taxonomy (NCBI): domain Eukaryota; kingdom Metazoa; phylum Chordata; class Aves; order Suliformes; family Fregatidae; genus Fregata; species Fregata magnificens. Next base: position 996,550 of record WAAD01027748.1, read on the forward strand.
TTTCCTCCAGACATGACTTACAAAGCCACACTATGGCATCAGCTTGTTAGCTGCTCCCCACTCTGCCGTGCTTGCCTGGCTCTCTGTAGTCTTCATCCTGTTTCCTTGAATTTACTTTAGATGACCTCTCTTTCCCCTTTTCTCTCTTCCTACTTCTTTACTTGTAGAACGCATCTTCTGCTCTGTGTGTTCTTTTACAACATACACCTTGAATATCTTGTGCAAAATAATTCTTTCATTGCAAACATCACACCAGCAATCCCTGTCCTAGTTCATGCAAGTTGAAAAGTATTTGATAAAAAAGGTATTAGGACATGCTGCTCGATTACCCTTTTAGTCAACCTTTTATTACCTGTTACGTATTAACTACAGTCATTCTAGTTCTGCTGCTGCTCACTAACACTTCATGCTTGGAAGGCATACATTTTACCACAAATAGCTGCTGTTCCCTGCAAAATCTGCTGCTTATAATCAGGTCAAAAGTAGGGTATTATCAGCTGTGCTGCAAATAATTAGAGAGCAAATGAGTACCTATTAACTGTTTAGCAGCTAAGTCAGGTCAGTTTAATGTTCTCAACAGGCAGCTGTTTGCAAATGAAGTGTATTTCAGCAAATGACATTTAAATATTTCTCAAAAATGTCATCTAATAGTTTGCGTGCTCGTATTCCTATTGAAACATAGCCTAGACCTTCAACATAATGAAAAACTGCTGAGGTTTTCCACCCTCTTCTAGGCATCACTTAAGACACTCCAAGAAACAAAGAGAACATCAGTCACCTCAACTTCTCTGATCCATTGCAAAGGATTCTCATGGTTTCCACTGCTTTTCTGTTACCAGAAACTCATTTAACATACGATAAAGTACATCATACACTGAAATACTGGTATTTCATCAAATTACCTACAGCCCACAGGAAAACAGAACTGCTGTAAGATTTCTTGGTCAACCAACAGCGAAATCACAGAGGTTTTCAACCACCTGAGACTGAATTAACTACTGGTTCAATTATAAAAAGAAACTTTAACAGATTCAGTCAGCTTAGTGCTTTCATTTTCAGAGAATGGAACGCAAAGAGAGGTGAAAATACCTCTGAACAGTAGTAATAAAGATTTTAAGTCTTCCATGATACAAAATTCATGAAGCTTGCAGCTCTTTTTGATCAAGTTCATCTTCCCTGTAAGTGTCCAGACATAACCTTCCTTGAGCTCTAGCTTCCCCAAGACGGCCTCCACGGCCTGGTTTGAAGGAGCCTCTGGTGTAGAGCACAAAAGGCGCTGACACACTATGTTTAATGTTGGATAGTGAACGTCCCACGGGGGTAGGACTGCTCTAGTTAAACCCGTGATTTGGGTCTCTGAAAGGAACATCCACATTTATTCCTAAGGCTAAAGCCAGCGAGGCAAGGGACAAATGGTTTGGTTTACTGGCAAGGAAGGGTCAGTATGGCTGCACCAAGGGTTGGATGGAGTCCTTCATGCAGTGAAGGCTCACAAAACCTTGGAGCTGACTCCACTTGCTGGGACAGGAAAGCAGTCCCTATAGTGCTGCTGGCAAGGGGGACTGCCTAGCAGGAAACATCTAGGCATAGCAAGTTTTAATGGAAACCTGGATCTTAACTCCAGCTCAAGCAAGGCTGCTCATCTTCAGAGCTCATCAAAAGACATTTGCCTACTAGGCTCCAGCCACCACAGTTTAAGGACCACAATTTAGCACATTTCTTAGTGTGCTAGCTGCTCCTGTTTCCAAATCCAAGCTCAGAAACTTAACCCTAGCCCTATCTGTGGCTTTAACCACCATCTAGTAAAGACTTATCCTTCAATGCATTTCCCCCTGTTCGTATCAGCCCTTATGGGTGTTACAGAATGAAACAGTCATCAATCCACAGCTTGCCAATCCCTAACCCTAATTTTAGTCACACTACTACATGTAACATTTCTACACATGGGGAAAAACATCTACACTCATGATGGATCTCATCCCTTATCCAGTGGCTTTTTATGCCATATTGCACTGAACTCTCAGCTACTTCCACCCCACCAGAATCTACTGTAACTTTACCTAAGCCAACAGTAACTCCACATCACCCACCCACGTCATCCTGAGCCCAAACGCCAAATCCAATCCAGCCTCATTTCACTGTCCCACAGCCCATTATAAACCATTTGTTTGTGCTAGCATCAACTCTTATCCATCTCTCAACTCTTTAACAATTTAACAGTAAAGATGTTCAGCCCATGAGGTACCAAGCTTTGTAATTCTACCCCAAATAAGCTACCTTTTTTCCTATATAAAATAACTCACTCTATACAATACCTTTGGTCTACACTGTCCCAATTCCCAACCAACATTTTCAGTACTACCAAGATTGTCCTTACTTCTTCCAGGCCCTGAACCTGTGCAGACCCCTCCAGATCCTACATTTCGGTTTGTCACAGCCTGGTTTCCTGGCTCCCCTACCAATAGTAAGCAACCCTGGTTACCCTCATGATCAGTGTCCTACCCACACCTGATAACGCCTCCACCCATAATGGGACATCTTCCCTCCCCTCTCTCTGCCTGCTGGCCACCTCTCAGCAGGTGAAAGAGAAGGCACAGGTTGAAGGATGCAGTCAAATGCCATCACATGCACAAAGCCCATGACAGCTTTTGGTTCTACTTGCCTCCTCATTCCCCATTGGAAAAAATATATATAACACTCTTTGCTCGGCTTCCAAAGAAGAGAGAACATTCAGGAAAGAGAGATGGATGGAGGGGAGGGATAAAATCCCACAAACCACACACACAAAAAAACCCACACAGACAGAAAGAAAAGGGAGAAGCAAAGACAACTACAAGGGAATTTTCTGGATCTTCTTCCCCTGACTTATTTATAAAATAAACGAAGTGTGTTGTTAAGTGGACAAACATGAGAAAGTGCCAAACTCAGAGTGCACATGTGCACTTACAGAATTACACTTTTTAAGCATCTGAATAGCTGCAGATCTAATCCACCATCATCCACTAATCTATTTTCTCATCACTGACAGTAACGCCAGATGCTTCAACAGAAAGTGCAAGAAATTCCACTGTAGGCAGACATGGAATAATCTGTTCTCCTAGAAAGTTTCCTCCAAGCCTTATTTCTCAGAGACTGGCTTAAGCTATGAAGGATAAACATTTACATCTTTTATATAGCTCCCCAAAATTGTCTTTTTAGTATTTGGAAAGTTTTCCATACTTCTGGATACTTCTGTGATTTACAGAAATCATTTTGGATCTAGCCAAGTTCTGTGCTTCAAGAACACTCTGGCAAGTAGTCTCTCAGTCTAATTATAAATCTAATGAAAAAGAAATTAGTAGTCTTTAATTTTTCAATTTCACTGCATGTCTACTTGTTCTTATATTGTATGACCAGGAAAAAGGTTCTTAACTTACCTTCTCTATACCATTCATCATACTCTCTCTAATATGTTAACCTGAATAAGGGATTTACTCTTAAACTATTTGAGATGCAACAGCATGTAGGGCTTGCAGATGAACAGAACCAATGGTATTTTACACTCACAGAACAGCACTAACAGAAAAGAGAAACAGGCCTTTCATGCGTGTTTTTAGCAAGCAATGTGATACTATCAATTTGTCCTTTTTTATAAAAACAAGTTTTTAAAGCTGAAAAATATTTTCATAATTAAAGAAATTCAGCTAAAATGTTTTACCTAAAACAGCTAAATAACGATTCCTCTGCGTTGCCTGAAACCAAAACATTGCAGCAGCAAGAATCTGAAAGTGAAGCTGACGAATTATTTTAATTCTCTAAACTAAAAGAAATACAGGCAGGAAAAAAACAGAGCATGAGTAATAACATCAGATTAATATCCTCTTTCTTAAGAAGCAATATTTAATGTATGTAGACACACATTCGTTTGCAATAGCCTTCAAGTTTAGGGGAGTTCTTTCACATCGTCATTCGTTCTACGCCTTTCGAATATTTTTTTCCATCTGCTAAGGCTATATTTATCCTACTGCCATAATCATACAATTTCATTTACTGGTGGAACTAGTGTAAAGATTTACATGCTTTATCTTCTGCGTAATAGGTGTTTGATTTAAACAAATAAAGGTATCTCTACACACCATTTTGTCACTGTTTTTCTCAATGCATAAGAACTACCCACATCTATACCGGGGATAGCTTGCACCACATGGATCACTCCAGGGCAGGGCTGTTTGGGTAAAACAAATCATCCCGACTGGCCCAACTTGCCAGTGCTTAAAATTGCCATTTTAGGAAGGATTTTACAAATCTATGCATGGCTATCCGTTTCAGATATGGAAATTCAAGGTAGTTGATTGTAACGACTTTTTAAACAAGACTACTGTTCACAGAGATGATTAGTCAGCTAATCTGTTATAAGCCTTCTGATAGATAAGTCAGACTCTTGAGTAAGGATTTCAATGCTGAATAACGAGAGGCCTCCATGTGAGTTGGAAAGAGCTGGGAAGTAAGTACAGGGGTGGTTGGGGAAGAATAGGAAGGTCTGGGACACAAAGCTGCCAGCGCTGGGAAAACAGAGGGGCTAGTGAGCGCCCAGAAAAGTGAGAGGAAAGACGATGAACAAAGCAGCGTAACTCTGTAGCACTTTCATGGTACTTCAGAGCAGCAAGACAGGAAGCAGCAGAAGGATCTAATGATTACATTCAGCATGGGCAGACCAACAGGTACAGAAAATGGTTTGGACAGTGAGATTTTCATCAAATATACAAAGGCATATACTGGTACAAAAGTAACTGCAAAGAAGGAAACTGCAGTAACCAGAAGGCACAAAGATCAATGAAGAGTTTTTGCAACCTAGCTAGAAAGAGGAGAGGCTGTATTTGCAGGAGGTAGCACCCTATTTACTACCAGAAGATGAGAAAAGAGTCCTACCTACAAATACCAAAATAGCGTGGGATCAGGATGTGGTATACCACTTGTCTCCATGACACAGAGCAGACTTCGCTTGAATTTTTGCACCTGGATGCAAATTCAACCTGGATATGTTTTTGGAAGAAGCAGCCAACAACACTGAATCTTGTATTTTACTTCAGGTTCACACTTAAGCATTACATTAAAAATGGTTTACTGGAACCTAAAATGTCCAAAGATGAGAATAAAGTGTGATATAGGTGTACCTGGAGTACCCGAGCAGGCACATGGAAACATATTAAAATAGATTAGATGACAAGAGAAACAGACAATTACAATGAATAATCTGCTATATGCGGCCAGTATACTTAACAGTGTACCAGAAAAGCATCCTTTGTACTAAAGAGCTTCAGATTCTAGATGATTTATAAATCAGAGATTTGTTTACCATCTGGCCACCATCTCTGGAGCCGATAGTGAGGGACACAGCACACAAGCGTCTCTCTCAAAGTGGTACAAAAAGTTATCTGTTTCATTGGATTTAAAACGTGCAAATGCAATTATTCAGCTTATTCACTGCTGCTTCCTCTGGACATCAGAATTTCAGTGGGAAAAAAAAAAAAAAGCATTGTATGAATTCTGCTGTTAAGATAGATAACTTACATATCTATCAGGAATTCTCTCTTCAGTGTAGGTGACCTCTTGGGATATTTTCTACTGCAGCAGATGCTGAGCACCACACAAAACAACTCCTTACCTCCATAGCTACGTACCACCCCGAGAGACCTAGAGTAAATAGCTCGTTGCCTATCAGAGCCCATTTATCACTCCTCAACCTTCACCCAAGGAGGTGAAAGGAGCACCCCTCTCTGCTCGCCTGCACGGCACCCCACAGGCTTGCAGGCAGCTGTTGCCTCAGAGCTGATAAGGGGCTACGCAGAGGAAACACTCAACTTCCACATCCTCTCTAAACTCACAACTCCCACCAGGCACTGAACTGAGAAAAGGAGAATCAGAAAAACAAACTGACTCAAACCACATGTTAGCGAACATGATGGATAGCAGTAAAGCCTAGAAGAGAAAATGTCACAGAGAAATTAACGTTGGGAGGGTTGACCTGAGAAGAAGTTGCAAGGACCCAAGGCTGCAGATCACTTTGGAGGTACAGCCGACGTCTGACCCATTTCAGAGGTGGAGGCACGGCACGGCATCCCCCAGCCCACCGCCGGTGGTACCCCGCAGGGAGGCTACGACTCCTGGACACGTGTTTAAATGAAACACGATGCTGCGACGAGACAGCCTTAACAGGTCCAAAATAAAATGAGTAATTCCAACAGAAATTTGGAAGAAGTGCACGAAAATAATTTTTAAAAAGCAACAATTAAAATACATCTTCCCTCTTTGGAAAACCACAACCTTTTTTTTTTTTTTAACTATCAGTTCTTAATGCCATGTGATTCAACACGACAAAACTTACCGCAACCGCCGAAACGACCCACAAGTGACTAAGACGTTTTCCTCAAGCAAACCTGCTGCGCGCAGGTGGCGACGCCGCGCACCCCGACTAACCCCGGCTCCTAACAGGTCCCAGCCCTCCGGGACCCCGACGCCCTCCGCCACCGGGGCCCCAGGGCAGGGCGGCTA
>WAAD01027748.1:1003527-1051272 GCA_013389945.1 Fregata magnificens
CCGGGGGCGCCCTCCGGAGCCCTCGGCCCAGCCATGCGTGGGAGCCCAGGCCCAGCACCGCCCGCCGCGGGAGCCGTGAGGGCGTCCCCCCTCCAGCCCTCCGGGACGGGCAGCCATCGGTGAGGCGCACCGACACCCTTCGGGCCTCTCTAGCCGGGTTTGGCCAACAACCCTGCTGGGCAAAGGTGAGCTTTGAGAGAAGGTCTGCTGCAAATTACCCAGGAATAGCGCAGAAAGCCAATTTACTTTTGCATCCATAGGGGCAGAGCAGGAGAGGAAGCGGCTCATGGCGCTGTGAGGACTTGCCTTAGAAAACATTGCCCTCAGCACCCAGCAGCCTAAGGCATGGAGCAGAGGACACCCCACCACAGCTGCGGCAGAGATACCGCCAGTCCCTTGGAAGGTATGCACGCCTGTACGCTCATGGAAAGCCACGCTGGCATAGCTCGGCCGGGCTGGCAAACAAGCAGCTGCTTACATTAAAGGTGCAATAGCAAAGTGTCTCACATCTGTACGCTAAAGCTGCTGGCTGGTCGCACCACCCCCAAACACCCATGATGTGGAAGATAACCATAACGTATTTTATATAGTTTTGTTACGGTAGGAACTTCTGTTTGATGCTAACAGTGATGCGAGACCTTTGGGTGTTTGACGTCTTTATCAAAGGCCAAGTTTCTGGAGTAATGATGTGAGGAATTTCGTTCATATTTTAAAAGAGGAAGTTTCTAGTCTTCACGGTTGAGGAACAGCATTTAAAAGGCTTAAAGAACGTGCTCCAGCTCCCAAAACCTCAGAATCCAGAATACAAAAATAAAATGTATTCATTATAAAACCTTTTGAATTAAGAGTTAAACTTGCTATTTGTGGATGACGCATAGACCCTTGATTTTTTCCAGGGATTAATGACTACAGCCTCTGAAAACCGAACAGAAGGCTGCTGTGTTGTAATTCTTGCTCAAGTACCATCCCATAGCCTAGTATCCCACAGACCCACAGTACAGACCATACCAGATCTTGATAAACCGGTCTTTATGCAGTGCAGTGTCAAAGAACAATATTGAATGAAAGTTTTGTACCACATAATCATAAAGAGGAAAAAAGATTGCCTGTATAGCTATTCAGTTACATTGTGGTAAAACTAAGAGTTAATAACTGCTTGATAAATTTCTGTAATACACAGAAGTTGCTTTTTAGCATACACAAAATATAAAACTAATTATCAACAAAAGTTCAGTTTTCCCCTCCCCCCCCAAATAAGGGCAAATTTATTTCTGTACATGTAGTGTAAAAATAGTGTAAGACTGCTAACAGTTGTAATTCAAATGATGATTTCAGGTATATACTGTATTTCCTTCATTACTTCATATTGCAAACAAGGGTCCAGAAGAAAGGCAACCTCCATGAATACATGATGCTATAGTGCCAGAATTTTTAAAGCAACTGAAAAGCATTTCTCTAGAATGTTTTGCACTGTTATAACTTATCATCTCATCCTTTCCTTTGCCAATAAAATACCGCTTTTAGGCATTTACTAGCCTATCAAGTCTGAAGTCCCAAAAAAGGAAGATTTGCACAACTGTATCGGACCCCTCTTCCCAATGTCATGGTTGGATGTGGAACTAAGGATGCTTAGGTTTGTTCACAGGAGCTGAACTTTGTTGACTTACACAAAAGCAAGATTCCAGAGTCTGGGGCAACAGGGACTCCAGCTGAGTTTTGGCAGAAACAGGAGCTATCACCTTGCAGAGCAGCCAGCTGGGCTCTTGCTTCTGTGACGACCTCCAGTTCCTGCAGAGGAGGGCCACTTGGTGCCATACCGCTTTACTAAGCAGCTGTCCAGGGATAGTTCACGCCTGTGGAAGCAACAGTGGCCAAAGCAGCCTGGGTGGCAGTGTGTGCAGGAGCCCTGCTTGAGATGGAGCTGTGAGTCTCTGCAAGCCCTGGTCAGGATGGCACTGTAGGTCTGAAAGTGCTGGGATGGCTTACGGCCCCATACACTGCCCCACATGGATGGACACATACTGATCTGCACCAATACACAGTCTTTCCCTGCCCTAAGCTTCACCCTTAGGTAGAGAACACCTTCATTTTTGTCATGTGAAGGATGTGCTTTTGGGAAAGAATAAGGCACACAAGTCCCAATGCCTCCAAAAGAGGCAAGCTAGACCAGCACCAGATCTAGTCTGACCTTCTGTACTTCATAGGCCATTACATTTCACCCGTTTCCTCCTGCTCAGTATTGTGTATTTGACTAAAGCTTACCTCCTAAAGTCACCCAGCCTAGGTCAGAAGATAGGACAGAGAAGTCACTGCTTCTTGAACAAACCAGAGGTCTGTTCTTCTGGTTGCTCAACGACAACAATAAAATATGTACTTAACACTCTGATTTGAACTTTCAGCTTTCAAACAGTGGTTCTGATGCTCTTCCCTGCTAAATCAAAAACTTACAGTATTTTACATGCTAATCAAGTCACTGCTTAATCCACTTTTTGATAAACCAAGTAGATCAAACTCTTCAAATTCATTATACATGGCATTTTTTTCACTCTTCAAATATTTTTACAATTTTTTTATAGGCCTCTCAAAACATGCCGATACTTTTACAAAATTTGGGCTGCAAAACCATTTGTAGCATTTTGATAGCACACAGGAGCAGTGAATAAAAAGCAAGGTGATTTCCGCCCCCACCGAATGCTGTCTTGGTCGGAGAGTCACGTGTAAGAAATCTGATCAAGAGTCTGATGTGCAAGGGTATTAAACTTTGTGAAACTCTACAGTGAGGTCAGGTTCAGCAACCCTTCCCTAGATTCTAGATCTAATCTCTGTGGTTTAGGTTCAGGCAAATCCTTGATTGTTGGGTATAGAGTATTCAGGAGAATTGTTTCTTAACTGTAAGCACTGAATATACATAAGTTATGGCAGGACACAAAATTCTCAAACAGCTGAAAGAAACCCTTATGTTCTAGACTACAAGGCCAGGAAAATTAAAATCTTGCTCTTAGTCCCCCACAGCCTTCAGGCAGCACATACTATCTTTTAACTCCCTGGCAACAAGAAATATCAGTAACCCTAATTCAGTCAACAATTCACGAACACTGATGAAGTTCCAAAGCCTAATAACAGACAGCAGTGCTTCACCCTGATGGGAGGAGGACCTGGTCAGTACTGCTGCATGTTAGCTTGCAGCAGACTGAAATGATCCTCCTCTCTTCACAGCTCTCTGGCTTTCTGACATCCTATTGGAAACTCAGATGCTGATAGCAAGGGCTGATACAGGGAGGATGAAATTAAGAAACTCCTTGGAGCTCATGCTGTGATCGTATCACAGGCTGTGTTATTCTTATCTTCCTCCACTGAATCTGCCAAGTCAACTTCAAGAAGTCATCCATGGCATTAAGATATTCCACCGACCCTGAGCACTCATAATCTTCATTAGAACTGAATACTGAAAGCTGCAAAGCTTACTGCTCTTACACTGCCATACTAATATTTACCAAATACCATTCAGGAGCACAAATTTTTCATTATCAAGAAGCTCTAAACATCCTAAAGGACTTAATACCCATAAATCTGACTGATACCCTGCCAGCCTTGTGAAAAGGTTGTAAGTGACTTACGCTGACCAATACTGTATGATCAATGCCTTTGTCATTCCCCACAGACTTCTATTTAACTCTCAAACATGCAGTAGTCAGGCAAATCCTGAAGATTCCCCCTTGTGGCCCATCAGGTTATCCAGCTACTGTTCATGGCCAAACTTTCCCATTCCTGTGAGAGTTCACAGAGAAGCTGCCCAAAGGCCACCTCCAAGTGCGTCTCTGAAGCTAATATTCACAGCTCAGCACAAATTTAGGCCAAGGCATAGAGATGAAACAGTTTTACTGGCGGTGATGAATTGGTCTCCTCCTCTCAGTAGGTAGGAGGGAGGCATCTGTTCTCATTCTCCAGAGTCGCTTCATGCTTAAACTTTTGACCCTGGGATCCCGCTGCTTTCCATACAGGAATTGGCAGGATAATACAGTACGAGGCTTTGAATGCTTTCTGAACGGGGACATCTATTTCACAGTAATGGGACTGTGTTCCTCCGCTGCTGGACCTTTCACTTACAAGGTTCCATAGCAGTCAGTGGACAGACATCTGACAGTAAACACTCGGGTGCCAACAGTGTAGGGATGATGCACAAGTGGTCAGTTCAGGCAGTAACTCGGGGGTATTTTTGGATACATTGTTGACACTGAGCTCTCACCAGTCTGAGTAATGCTTTTCATCATCTCCAGGTGACTTCTTATCATTTCTGTCCCATTCTGGTGTATGACGACTGCAATTATTCATGCCTTCATCACCTCTCAGTTGAAGTACAGCAATATGGTGCAGCTGGGAAGGAAGCTCACAGCACTTCAGAAACTCCAGCTAGTATACAGGACATTGCAGAACATCACCTCAGCATCACCAGTAACCATCCTGGACTCTACTAAAGTTCCCTGTAAAACAGGGTTCCCACCTTCCTAATTCTCCGTGCTGCAAGCGCACTGTAGCCAAAAGGCTGCCCAGTAGGATGGAGAGTATTGCTGACACCTTCATTACTGCCGGTCAGTGGAGAGATGGTACGGCTTTGTGGCCATAAAAGTAGAACTGTCTTGGGATCAAATCTGAGGATATGGAATGAACCAAGAAGTAAATATCATTAACAAATGTGTCGCCAATTATTGCTCCATGTGAAGTGTACATTTCTTGGGCTTTCTCTACTATAAAAAAATAGAGCAATGTAAATGTAAAAGAGGATGGGGGAGAAGTCCCACTTACCAAAATAGGACACTATTGCATCCATATTTTTTTTCCTGAGGAGACTGAGAGAAAAAAATAACCTGGCAGATGTTAGTCATTTTGCTTAATGCACTCAGATACTTTGGCGGTAAATGTGGTAGGAGAGCTTGTACAGAATAGAATAAATGGCTTCAGTGAGGTACTGTCAAAACAGTAAAAAGAAGATATGTTTCCTATTAAAATAGAAAGGGAGTAAAAGCAAATGTGTTTTAAATGAGGATGGCTGATATTAGCAATGCTAAAAATAAAGGGAAGAAAAGGGAAACACAGCCCTTACTCCACTGCCAAAAGAAAAAGGAAAATTTTTCTGTCTCTAAGGTGAAATTACTTCCCTCCCCAATATCTTCTTTGCTGGTTAGCTAGTTAGGGTTGCACCATGAAGGACATCACTGGCAGAAAGCTTTCCCTGTTCCTGCAGTTCCTACGTCCTCCACCACTCCCCCAGCAGGCAGTGCAGCCCCAGAAATTCCACTGAGAAGATGGTTCCCATTTTGTGGTATTTTGTGCAATCTTCTGGGTTTGTTCTTGGTTTGGTTCCCCCCCCCCCCCCCCCCCCCCCCCCCCCCCCNAAGAGAGGATCAGGAGGAGGTTTCGTGGTACTGCCAACACCAAGCAGAGAAGATGGCCAGTACCTCCCCCACAATTGTCTTCTTTCCTCTATGCCATCAGTTCATGAAACCCAGATGGCTTTGTCATCTCCTCTCTTCTTCCATAAAAGCCCTTGGTACCAGAAAAAGGAGCTCAGGTGAAAACTGATGGGAGGCTGCAGACTGCTAGGAGCTTAATAGGACAGTATGGAAATAGGGGAAGGAAACAAATACCCTGAATACTGTAAGAGATCAATGACTTAATTCATTGGGCAGAATTAATGAATGTTTGTGCTTCCATCTCTGTCCTTCCACTGCAGCTGAAATAGCTGAAGAAGCTCATATGTATCAAATAGAGGGGAATTAAATAGGGTATAACAGATGCTGTCTGTGCTCCTGTGATCAGGCAATGAAACTTACCCTCCACATTTAATACCAGGAGTAGAAGAATTGTTGCTTTTGCTTTCAGGAGCTGAGAGAAGACAGACTGAGCAGAGGGACAAGGTGCAGGGCAGGCGCTCCATCCCTGCCTAGCTTCCTTGTAGTATTATTAGAAACCTATTTGTGAGAAATACATGAAAGTTAGCTGTGCTGTGAAGGATGCGCTTCCTATCCCTTCAAAAATTCATTTGGGAGGCTGCTAATCAGTCTTTTCACTCTCACAAATGGATGAGAAGACTGCTGTGGATTCCCTAATCATTCATGTAAACAGATAAATATAGCAATCCAAGCAGCCCCAACACCCAACGCACTGGCTTCCCTAGAAAAGATCAATTAGCTTTCCATATGAAAAGGGCAGTAGCTTACTAAACCACTGAAGCTCAATTTATCAATTTAAAAATCTTCTGAAGTGCAATGTACTTTTTAAACATAGCCTACTTTTCTCTGCAGCCCTAAAGCAAAGCCGAGGAATGCAACTGCAGGAACTTCTCATTTATAAATCAGCATGCAGGTGTCGCTTGCAGCAGTCAGGATGTCAGGCAGCAATAGGAAGCAGTGGTGGCTGTGTGGTGCTTAGTTGCCAGCTGCGATTAAATCACGACATGGCATGAAAGGTTTTGTAATGGTCTAAAGCCAATGAGGATAATTCCATGGATGATTTCTCCTTCTGAAATAAGTTTGAAAACCAGAATATTTTGGTTAAAGACAACAGCATTTCAGTGCAGAAGTAATGTTAAGCACTTCCTGGGATGTGAGGCTGAGATGGCTCAGACTCCCATTTTTCTCTGTAGACTGGGCTCTAAGAGGGAGGCCGGGCATCAGGGGAATTCTTAGCCCTGGGGCATCATCACAGACATTAGCTGGGAAGTGCTGGATGCCCTGTAAAATATACATAACAGAGCAGAAAAAAATATCAGCAGGAATGAGAGTTATTTTGTGCCCTGTTTTGGAAAAGCTGGGTGTTCCCATTGATTCAGTTCAAGTTTCAACAGCTTTCATAACAGGCCCAAAAGTTACCACTTTAACCCTGCCCCCAAGGGATCAGGTATTGGTTTTAGCAGGGAGGACAGGACAAGACTGTTTCTTTGAGGCAATGTATTGAGAAAGGAGGAAGCTTATATCACTTAGCTAATGTGCTGTAGCTTCTCCACAGCCTTGATTGTGTACACTGATCAGTACATGCACTTCACTCCTCTTCCTCCCCCTCAGCCGCCCAGTATTAATTGACAAGACTGTCAGACACAGAGCTGATTCATTTGACCGAGCCTTTTTTGAATATCTAGATCCCTGAGAGGGTCAAAGTGGAAAGTGGTGGTCAGGGTCACAGCTGACACTTGCAGAGAAAACTGCTGGTGAATAATTTTAATCCTCACAGTGAGGACTCACTGGCTGGCAGCCTAAAACCCAAGTATTGGTGCATCCAGCTCAGTTTATAAAACTGTAGGAGGGAGGGCTGGTCTGTTGGCTAGATGTTGATGAATTCTGTGAAAAAACAGCCACTAACAATATTTTTCAGCTCTTGTCTTGCATAACAGCTAAGGCTGGAAGGTCCTTGTATTTTATGAAGGAACCAGCTAAAGTTCCATCTAATAAACTGATCTGATCACAGGTAATACATGTAACAGATACAAGAAATTAAATCCTGACATTAGAGCTAGCATTCTTCATCTGTTGGGAAATGTTTTATTTTGTAAAGTGCCAGTAATCCAGCCACATAATTTAGTTAAACATTAATATTTTACATGGAATAGGAAAATAGGTTTACTTTGAAACGAATATTAAAGGCTCAATACTACTAGGAAACACAGGTTTAAGATAATTTATCTTTAACAGATAGTTACAACCACAAATTTCAATGAAATTTCAACCTATTCTCTCAGTGGGCCTTTCTCTTCCCACATCAGTTGTAGAAATCCCAAGCGATGATTCTTGCACAACCCATTCTCCATAGAAGAAAATAATGCTTTTGCAAATTATACTTTAAACTTGTTCAACTATCAAAACCCAACTGGACACAGTCCTGGGCAGCCTGCCCTAGCTGACCCTGCTTTAAGCAGGGGGTTGGACCAGACAACCTCCAGAGATCCCTTCCCACCTCCATTATTCCACTGTTCTGTTTACAGTATAATTTTTTCTGGCAGGATATTTGCAAATCACCAACCCAAACTGGATATATGCTCATCCAAATAATGTATTCTGCATACCATTTCCTTACAGCTGCTTAGGAGAAAACATTTTAAGGGACCTAAAAAAACCCAGCTATTGCATTTTATGAAATTTATGCCTGTTTTGTTCTAACACAGACCTCACTACCTCACCATTCCCCCAGGCAGACTGCCAAGCTTCCATCCTGAGGTTCTGGGGGCAGCAGTGCTCTGGCTGGATCAGGTTCAGTGACAGTATCTGGAGGAAGACACATCCCAGTGATTGCTGGGCAGATCCATAGTGACAAGACAGGCCTGAGGTGAAGCCAGCCCACAGGCTGGGATCAACAGGGTCCATGGCCACATACAGCTGTGGTGGAACCACAGACAAGTACTCCTCCAGCACAGCCCAGATGGGAGCTGAGGGCCCAGGGCAGAGCTTAAATAGACCCCCTGGTCAGGGGGTGTGGATGGAGGCCCCAGGTGAGGCTGGTCAGAGCCCTCCTTTGCACTTCTCACATGTGCCCATGCAAAGTGATTTGCTCTCTTTTGCTACCAGGAAAGATGACAAGAGCCACATCAGGGTGACTCTCCATCATAAGCACGAGGCATGTACAGCAGTCTCATCCCATCTTTCGCACTGCTGCATGTAATGAAACAGGCACTTCTTCCACAGACTTTGGCCTCCTTTTTCATGTCTTGATCTGCAAGTCTGAGTCTAGACAAATGTCTGTAAACTGGCCTGTGACATTTTGTCTTGGAAGTATAGAGGTGTCTAGATGATGGGTTCCTACCACTTCACACTTCTTTCCTTCATCTCTCGATGTGTTTTGATCTGCCCTGAAGAATGGATGGCTCCAAATTGCCTGTTAAGGGCTCCTATTAGATTTGTACATTGCAGTGTTTTTCCAGAGATAAATTCAGCAGCAGAATGAACATGCCCCTTTATGCTGGCTATTAGCACTCTCATGCTTCTCGTCCCTTTGTCCAGTTGTTCATTGTGACTGACGACATCATTCTCCTTAGGAATCATAGCCTTTCGATGATTTGAGCAACCTTCTGCTGTTCCTCTTCCAGGTCCCTATACATTGTAAATAGGGGACATAACACTGTCTGCTAACCCGTGTCCTCTGGCTTGCTCAGTGCTGTATGCAGACTGCCAGCACCCATTACTATCATCTGATGTTCTCTACAAGGTGTTTTTCTTCACTTCTTTCCTGCAGCTCATATCAGCTTGGTCTGCAGTACAAGGTTTTGTTGCCATTGCCTGTGCATGCAAAGACACAAACCCACAAATCCAGAGTGCAGCCCAGGTAAGCTACATCTCATGCACAAACATCTGACGTCCTCAGGAACCCACAGCCACCTTCAGGAGAACTGTGTGGACACGCAGTTTTTGCACAGCAGTGTCAGCCGTTGTAGCCCAGCCTTCTTTTGGGGGGCTGCTCTGTGTCAGCACAGTGAGCAAGCCTGAACAAGTGCTCCTGGTCTATCAGTAACAAGTTGGCTAAAGAAGACAGCTATACAATCTGTAGGGTTAATCTGGTAAATGCACAGGGAAGTGATTTTTCTCCATGTAAGGAGGCTTGCAAAGATAAGGTCTTATTTAGCTTTCTTGTTTGCATCTATGTTTTTCACTAGATTTAGAAAATCATGTCCAAAAAATATGTCTAATTCAGTCAGGGTACAACTCCACTGACATAACCAATTTTACAAAACAATTAATTTACTAGGCTCAGCTAATTAACATCATCTCTCTAAAAACATACCAAAGCAGTAGCCATTTAGACTTTAGGACAGTGATTTTTTTTAGACTAACCCTGTGATTTTTTGGAGTGTGAAAAAGGACCTCAAATTGGCAAGAAAGTCCCACTGTCTTTCACACACTACATTTTGCCTACAAAAAACAGAGCAAATTTTTAAAACAAGAAAACCTTCTATGTTTTAGCCTGACAATAACAGATCCAACAAAAAGAAGTTAGAAGAAAACAAGATCAAATAAACAACAGCTGTTTAGACGAGTCAGCCATATCTCTGACCACTTTGATGGCACACAAGACAAGATTCAGGTTGTGATCTGAGTGGTGTATATTAAGCTCAATTCTAATGATTTGTTTTGCTAACATACATGGCAGCAGTGGAAATATTTGCTCTCTGAAGATCCCCTGTATTTTCCCGTAGATTCAACAGTAGCAGAGTGGAGTGCTAAATACAGGGCCAGCTGGTTTATGTCTGCTGGTGATGGAGTAAGCAGGACAGAGGTTTTTAGCAATGGATGCTGAAGGTGCATGGTCAGCTTAGAAAATGTGGAGAAAAATCTGTTCTTCCAAACCCATGCTATCCGAATCATCATCAAAGCAGAATTTTTCCTTCCTTTGCTCGTTACAGCCAGGAGGGTTGTGAAGAGCTCGTTTCTTGCTGGCATTTGGCCCTTCTTGTTTGCCTCAGACAGTGACACTAGCCTGGCTTGTGTTTCTGGTCGCTGTCACTACTTAATGATTCTGGGCAGCACCGTGAAGGTGTCACAAAGCAGCACTTGCATTGAAATATATCTTCAGATATGCTGAATTTAGATCTCTGCAAAAGCTAGTGCAGTTTTAACCTTGCAACAACGTAGGAGCGGCTGCTTCAGCTAGGTAGCTCCAAGTGGTTTAGAGAGCAATCTATTGAAACCCCAGATAGGAAATTGGATGTTAGTCATCATGGAGTGATATGGACAGGGCTCCTAATTCAACATCTATTTTCATATCCAACTGATGGGAAAAAGAGCAAAAAGGACCCACAGTTATAAGACAAGATGCAAATAAAAGGTTGTCTGTATTTTCAGAGTGCATTTCAAAATCCTATGGATTGAAAACAAAAAGAAACGCAGCAAACATCCCTCATATTAGATAGAGTTGTAGGAAGAAATCTCTGTAGCCATCTTTCCTCCTGCTCCAGCCAGAGGAAATTGCCAGAGCGTGTGGGACTGTGCGCAGTGCAGAAAGGGAGCTCAGGCCCGGGCCCCCCAACAGGGCACTCTCCTGGTCCCAGAGCTGAGGAGCAAGTTGGTCCCCACTTAATTAGGAGCACCGACTGCACAGCTCTTCAGCTGGTGTTTTCATGACCACACAACTGAAAGCAGAGGGATGGCAAGCTGTTCTAGGAAAACAGCATCAGGTCTCTGCAACTTGCTTTTGCCATTAGGCAGGCAGAAGACTAAATAATTATTTCACTGCCAGGCTCTTCTGGCCCAGATCTTTAATCATCATTTGAAGCCTGAAATAAGTCTCTGAGTGTTTCTTTCCAGCACAAGTTCCAGCCTGTGCTGTGTCTCCTGCCCACCTATGTGTAAGTCTCCCAGCACTGCCTTGCCAGCTTTGATTTGGGAGAATTAACAGTGAGTCTGTTCCTTGGCTTTCCCATCACATCCATTCTTCCTCACAAAGTGATACAGCTGACAAGCTGTTGGTTTCAATATTGAAATTAGTTTCTCTGCTGAGAAGGAGCTTTGTAAAAGTAGCACCAGAAACTTTTGTGTTTGTTATCTGTCCTTAATGCTGTGCTCAGGTTTAAAGACATAAATGGATGTTTTAAAAGTAATTTTCAGGGATAGGAAATGACCTTCATTTGCATTTGGAAAAGACCCCTCTAGGACTATGCAAAGAGGCGTTGTGCATTGCTGGTGGTAAGAAAGGGGAGACAAGACACTAATTACAGCTGAAATACAAACAGAGGTGTGCACTGCCGTGACCTTTATCATACACAGGCTCCACACAGCCCAGAGACCTCACTGTCCGAGGCTTTTCATCAACATTAAAAGCCCCCCCAGGACCTCCTTTCCTCCATCTCTCTTCATCATTTGTTTTTCCATTCATTCCCTAACAGCAGGACACTGCATTATTTCATAAGCCATCAAGACTGATTTTCAGATCTCCTAGTGAGAGTTTCTCAGTGCCTTTCCCTGCTTTGCTGATGACAGCTCTTGCATAAGAAGCTCCTGATGGGTAGTAATTAATTAGAGTCTCACACAGACAATTCACTTTTCTTTTGTTTAGGATAATTAGTGAACAGAATGACACCTGCCAAAACCAAGCAGTTTTCCGTCCACGAGGGTGCTGCATATTTCCAGTTTGGCTCTTCTTGAAAGCAAATTATTTTTGTGGGTCCTTTTGGTCTTCCTGGGGCTGCGTGCCAGTAGCGCAGTGCTCCATTGTGAGAACCTCATGCTGCCACCCAGTCTTTGCGAACGGCAGCATCTGGCCACTGGGTCAAGTGCTGAAATCTCAGTGTTTTATTGTTGCACGTTGGAAAAATCTGTATGCACACCAGGGCCTACAGATTTCATTCAAGCCTTGACAAAATTAATTCCTGTTGCTTTCCCAGCAGAAGCAAGACTGGAGGAATGGGATCCTTCCTCTTACAGAAGTTCACACCAGAAACCTGCATTTTAATTACTTTTTCTGCAATAGGGAACACATAAACTGGAATATCCACAGCAAAATCACAGTCTGGGTAAGTAATGGAGGCATGTATTGCTCGCTTCTGTATTTTTAAATCACCTCCCTCAACCCATTGGCAGTGCTCTGACTGCAGCCCAGGGTGCTGGGGGACTTCCTTGCCCCAGGAGCACATGGCTGGCTCACGGTCAACTTGGTGTCCACCAGCACCCCCAGGTCCTTCTCTGCAGACCTGCTTTCCAGACAGTTGGCACCCATCCTGTACTGGTGCTTGTGCTGGGGGGTGATTCCTCCCCAGTGCAGGACTTTTTGCATTTTTCTTTGTTGAACTTCATGAGGTTCCTGTCATTTGTCCAGCCCGCCCAGGTGTGTCAGGCACTCCTCCATCCCTGAGTGCATATTCAGTCGGAGAGCCAGTCGTACAATGGAGCTGCTGAGCTCTTGCAGACAGAGAGAAACGGGATCTCTCCTGTCCTGCGCAGATTTGGGGGGCCGGTAGTTCACTGACGGGCTAAAGGCTCTCAGAGTGTCCTATGAGGCTGGTGATTTTATTAAATAAAAGTAGTTTTGTGTTATTGTCATAAAACAGTCACAGAGTTGGCATACTAAGATTTTACTGGTCAGAACAGATCTCACTGGTAGCAGCAACAGAAAGTCAGATCCCGTGTCTCAGAGAGATGCGGGGATGCTCGGCGAGTGTCAGGGGGTCCTCCTCTGCCCCCGGCCGGCAGCGACCCACGAAAAACAGAGCAAGTGGGCGACAGCGGGGGTTTGGCCGGGGCAGCGAAGCAGCTGCAGGCACGCAGGGGACATTTCTTCTCTACTTCACGACGCCATCTCCCGGCCACCAGCTCCCCCTGCGCAGACCGGTGTTGTGTACCACGGGCTGGATCCTCTGCCTCCTCTGCGGTAGGAGGTGAGGGTGACGTGCAGGCTCGGTGAACCGCTTTCCAGCAAAGAGGAATCGAGGCAATTAAGTACAAATTCTGTGCAGAAAGGAGGTACACAAATAGCCATTAGCCAATAGCTTGGCCCCAGCTGGTACCCGCAGGTTAATTTGCCTAACTTACCAGGGGATGGAAACCTGCCTGAGGCCAGTGACCACCCGCTTCACCAAGTTTCACCTTCAGGTCTTCTAAATATAAGCTGCAGAAAGGAAGAAGATAGTGCACTTACAGAGATAGCACTCATTACCTCTGTAAATGCAATAGAGCCTCCAAAGCCATCGCGTTCTGGCCATACCCTGTCATGTTGCCATCTCCCTACACTTGTCAGTAGGGATAACTTATGTTAGTGACAGTGGTAGTTTATTGCACTAAAACTATAATAAAATAGGATAATAAAACCATCTGTAATATTTGTGTAGAATATTATTACTCAAAATGTTCAAATAACTATAAAAACACACTCCAGAAGTGCATCATATTGTAGTATTTATTACAGACAACCTTAGAATACATTAGATTGAAAGCTCAAAAATTTAATACTCCTCCCCAGCACACGTTTTTGTTTTTTTTTTTTTTTCAGACACACACATAAAAGGAGCATGTCCTGTCTTCTCCTGCCTCCCCATCCCCATCAATCCAGAGGCATTGATCCTCAGCAGGACCAGCCCTGCTCTTCTGCAGCTGGTGGTGAAGGTTTTGGTAAGGACAGCTGGCGGGCCAGGGCAAGCTCAGCCCCAGACTTAGCCTGGGCAGGGGGCCAGCAGGCGAGCAGGGAGCTGGTAGGATGGGCTCAGCAACCTGGAGAGCCACAGGCTCTGGGCAGCACCAGGAGTTTTCTTCAGAGACCTGAGAAAAGCATGAGACCTTCCCCCTCTGCAGCAGAGCGAGCCTCCGCATGCGAGTGCCCCAGTGGGGACAGACACTGTCCCTCTCACAGGAGCATGACACAGCTGTCGGGGAGACAGAGGCTGTAAAAGAAATACCTAAAGAGGTAATTTTACCTCTTCTGTGTTTATTTAAATGCAAAAAACCCCAACAACCCAGCCCACAACAAACTAGCTATGTATTTCACAGGAAAAAAACGAACTTTCAATGTTTCATTGCTCGTCTCCATTGGTCCCTCTTCCCCTCCAGCATCCAGCTGCAAATCCTGCTTGCATCACAGGACTTTTCCTTACATGTCCAGAAATAAGTGATCCATTGATCCTCCACGCTTCCCAGGGCAGAGAGGTGCCACCTGGGCTGGTCACACCTGATGTGTCCTCCTGGGCTCCATGGTGCCCACAGGAACGAGACAGTTCCCAGGGGGCAGACCCATACATAAAGCAGGACTTTGCAGCACATGAGCGGGTTAGTGCACCAGGCACTCACCTGGTCGCAGGGCAAAGAAATGCCCAGGGGCTCGTAAAGTAAAATAACTCAGGGTGGGGACATGGGGGCTCCTTCCCCACGCAGTCCCCCACCAGGCAGCGGCCGGCAGGTGGCAATGGCTCCTCGGGTGAAGGAGTGAGCGGGGAAAGGGAGATGGGGACAGCCCGGCTCCCATGGGACTCAGTGGCTTTTCAGGGTGCTCGAGGGCTTCGTGTTGCCATTTCTGTCTCAAATGAGCCTGAACTCTGTGACCGTGGGGCAGGGGCTGCTCACAGCAATGCATTTGTCAGCTTTCTCAAAATAACACAGACAACCTACAGCATCTCATCACAGGAGAATATTTCACTCGAAGCAGGGAGGGAAATGCCAACAAACAGAGCAGACACCGAGCAGGTTACATGTGCTGTGCCAGCTGCACCAACAAAGGAGGGATTCGGGCAGGGACAAGGGCAAGAAATCTCCTCTTTACATCAGCCAGTCCTGCGCCTGCAGGCACGGGCATAGAAGGACCAGGTGTGTGCAACAAATGAGCCAGATCATAGAATCATAGAATCATTTAGGTTGGAAAAGACCCTTAAGGTCATCCATCCTAGCAAAAGCAGGGACACCTGCCCCTGATTCCTCTGAGTTCTGCCCTGCGTCTGGCTGCACAGGGACCGGCTGCACAAGGCAGCACCACGGCCACCCAGCGTGGGACGCTGCGGGACAACAGTATGTTACATTTCAAGAGCCAGCTGATAGAAATGTTAGGTATTATACAGCAACTCTGGTCTGTTCGAGGTCCAGTTCCAGTAAACTGCAAAGGGAAACGCTAAAGATTTTCCCAATTTAAAAAAAAAACCATCAGTGATTGAGTTCATCAGTGGGAAATGACAAGGGGGCAGGACTGGCGCTCTCAGACTGCTGGCTCCCACGCTAGGCAAAGGCTCACTACAATAGGGAAACACCTGTTCAACCGTAACATCAACAATAAACATTTTATTCACAAAAATAATTACAAAATTACTCTGACACTGTTAGAAAGTGGTGTTTCAAGTTACACTCTCATCAGTGGGAAACAGTTACCATAAATGCTCCCGAAGTGAAAGCCACATACAGAAAAGAAATTAGTTCACAGTTTATGCAAGGGGAAAAGAAAAAAAACAAACCCCATTTCACTGCAAACTTTCAAACCCAAGGCTGATTGCACAGATCAATAGCTCAAAGACAGACTAACAATCCACACATGTACAAAACATGAAAACCAGTTTCTTGCTGCTTCAAACATCAATTGCAGTTTAAAAAAAAAAGGGCATTTAACTGTAGCTGTAAGTGACATGTAAAAGGAATAATGACACGTGATTAATTTTCTTAGATAAATTAGCTATACTCCTGAATGCTCTTCAAAATTAATTTGCAAGAGCTTAATATTAGGGCTTAATATGTACTTCAGAAGCTGCACATGGTTCCTCCTAATTGCTTGCCCAGTTTAAATTGAAAAGGCCTTTCCTGGAGGGTATGGAGCCATGGCAAAAAAACCCCATCTCTCTGCAAAATGACCAACTTTGCCAGGAATTAACACTGAATTATTTGTAGCAAAGGCATAGGTGTATTTATGGGGAAGCATTAACAGTTTCAGTATTAGAAGCAAATAGAAACTGTGCTGGGTTACTCCTGCAGTCAAGCCCCGGGTTTATGGTGGCACTGCGCTCTCGGGACACTCCGAAATGCATTTTTTGCAGCATTTGTCTTCCCTCACCATGCCCCAGGGCAGGCAAGGCCCTTCAGCTCTCTCAGGCACTGAGCCCAGGAGTGGCCGTGTCTGGAGGGGACTGCGTCAGACCAGAGATGAAGATGAAGGTCATCAGCTGAAACCCGCTTTGCCCCCAGCAACCCTCTTCCTCTGATGCAGTTCACGGCCTGACCCTGTTCCCTACTTTCTCCCTGTTTCTTGGCAGGGACTTTCAGGGTCTCTTGCCAAGATGGGGCTGGAGCCCAGGAGAGGCACCAAGCGTGGACTCCTGGCTCCATTCTGTTTCAGACAGCTTCGAGTACACAACTCCTGATATAAACCTCTCCTTCCAGCCCTTTGCTGGGTGAAATAGCTGTGTCCCTTGGCACCCGCTGCCTCAGCAGTCAGTCATTTTGAAGTGAGTGGGAACTCCTATTCTGGCTACAACAGCCCAGCTGGCAGGAAAAATCTTCCTTGGGAGATTAATACAGAAGTTTTTCTCCTCTGATAACTTTAATTCTAAATGTGTAATAGTGTATTTAAATTTCACTCTCTTTCACAAGAAATGTGCCTGAAAGAGGGTTGTGCTTGCAGATGTAATTGCTGTATAGCGTTTAGAGTTCCTGTGTACTTAATAATGATGTATCTGCTTGTAAAAATCAACACTCAAACTCACTACTGGCACAAGCAAAACTCCGTTGCTGTGGGTGGAGCGTGTCTCCAGTACATCAAAGGGGAATTGAGTCTCAAGGTCTCCAACCCTGTTAGAAGACCAGCTGCTCAGCACACGCAGCCAGACAGGTGCCCGCTGGTCCAGCCCTTTCTTGTGACACGGAGCGCCAGACATGAAGCCACGGAGAGAAGGCAGGAGGGCTGTCTGCTTGCAGCTCTGCAGGAAAAACAACCCTCCAAAATTACCTTACAAAATGCCTTTCCCCAGGCACCGTACCTGCCCATCTTTGTCTAACCCAGGAATAAGCAAATGAGATTTTGCTCCTGCGTAAAGCACATGTATTGGCTGCCCTGTGAAAGGAGACCACTGTAAACACAGAATAAAACACTGTTACCTAACATGGCATGGGAAGTACTCAGCTTTGTTAAACAAATAAATTGACCCGAAGTTGAGGGAAAACAAATAATAGTGAGAAAAGAATGCGGTAACTGACCCCAGCTCTTAATTTCCTCTCCCAAAGGCAGATGCTGCCCACAGGAGCGGCCAGAGCTGAAACCGTAACCGGAGACCAGGGCAGAGGCAGCAGATGGTGGATTCAGGATATGCAGATTTTGGCTTTATACAAGAGTGAAGAAAGGTGAAGAGCAGGATTGAATGTCCATTCAATACGGATGAAAATGCCAGACTGAGAGCCAGTTTTAGGAAGTATTTATTGAATAAACTCATACAGCTGTGTCCTGCCCTTCACTATGGGTCAGGACCTGGGTTTACCTGCACTAGCAGAAACTTAGGGATTGGAGACATGGTGTGCAGGTTGCTTCAGAAAAGGCACACCTACATTAAGGGATTAAATTGCTTGGTTCTACAGTAATTATACTTAAGATCTTTTCTTTTTGCTGAAGCAGAAAAGATCAGCTAATATTTGCAGTATTTCTTACATTCACAGCAGGGATTTTTGTAAATGCCACATCAATTTGTTTTTCTAAGGAGCACCACTTGCTCTGGCCATTAGGAAAAAAGACATGATTGGGATGGCAGAGAGGCACCCAGGAGGACAGGCTGGATTCCCAAAGGTGGCGATATCTGGATATCTCCCAACTTCCATCAAGGGAAGATGTTCTGCATTTCTCTTTTAACATAACAACCCTTGAGCACAGCTGCAGGCATTGCAGCAAGTCCAGGCTGCAAATGCTCTCCTGCCATCAGCTCTGAGACATGTCAGAGTCCTGCATGACAAGGGACAGAAGATTCACTCCTGCATTTTCCCATGTTCCCAGGAAAGCCTTCACTGGTCCACTCAGCTGATTGTTCCCATGGTTAATGGTACTCCTGTCCTTACAGAGTTACTGGATAAGGACTTTGTATGGTAAAAATCAATGTGAGCTTTTCATTTCTTGAGAAGGACGATCTTCAAATGCAACTAGATACTTTTTCTGGACATTGTAATTAAAGAAGTCCAAACCTCATGATGAACCATGTGTTTATTATTCCAGTCTACAGAGAACTGCACTACCCTTTTCACTTCCCAACAGCAAGAAGTTTCAGCAGATGGGTGTGCTGCAGGGGCACTGGGAGGCAAGTCTCTCCTCCAAACAGAAGGTGATACAGTTATACTATGGCAGCTGCCACAAAACCGCATTCCAATAGTTCACATTACCTCTGCATCCCAGGTTAACAAGAGGAGAAGGTTGATGTGCAGGAATCTAGGTCTTCCACCCCAAATTCAGTTGCACCACATGAGGGATCCCTGTGGCATTAGCTGGGGCGGGTTTGGTGGGGCAGCAGACCTACACTAGCCTCCCCACATTTTCAAACTTCAGCGGATGTTGGATCTGGTGGACAAGCCATCAGGAGAGGCAGAATCCAACACCCGAGTCCGTTCCTGGGGAACTCTTAGGGCCCTGGAGGTTGTGCCACGTCAAGGTCACATGCTGGCAGGAGTGAATTTCTTTTTTCAGATGAATTCTAAGTTTAGCATTCACCTGGGTGCTAATCACAGCTTTACTCCTGGAACTCTACAGGAACCTTTTCAAGACTTCAGGTTTGTCTCTTCAATCACATTTTCAAGTGACAAGGAGTTTTGGTTACTAACACAAACCATGTTTTAATTCACCCCACCATACATAATATTTTTGAAACAAGTACATTAGATTTGTCTCATATTCAACATCCAGAAACAGAGACACCCAGCAAGAGCCAGGTTAGCAGCTTGTTTGAGAAAAAGCGGTGGGTTTTTTTGTAAAGTTTGTCTTAAATCCAAAGTGCAGATAAATACTTGCTCTGGTCCCTTTTGCTCCATAGGATTTCTTATGACTAATATATTAAGGTGTTTCCACACCTCTCCTACCATTTACTAATGTTGCTGGGTTTTGCCCTTTTGTTTTTAATTGCCTGTATAAGTTTTACATAAATTTGGCTTTGGAATACACAATATATTCATCTTTCTTAGCTCCTCAAAATAGTTCCTTGAAAAGGCATGTATACAAAAATATTTACTAACTATGAAGTAGAAAAAAATATATTTGGCTTGCAAATAAGTGTGGTTTTCTTTACCTGCTTATCCCAGAAAATAGAGCTGAGATGCAAGATCTAATTTTCTTCCCATCAGAAGCTTTTCGGCTGAGTGGAGCAGGGCTTGTGGAGGCAAACCGACTTCTCCAAGTCCATACAGACAGGCTAGCTCACTGAAGGTCAAAAATACAGGATCCTTGGATCAAATCACGGCCTGTTTTACTGTAGGCTCTTAGGAAAGGGGTTTGGAAGAGATGTTAGTTTTGTGGCAGTACTATTTGTACTAGAATCTCATGTTCAGCAACAAAAATGTGGACATTTTATTTCCAAGCACATCATTTTACCCGGATAACACTCCACAATTAATGTAGCCACAAGAATTTTGATTCTCTTCCTCCTCTTGCAGTACCGTAAGTCTTTAGCTACTGGAACCGCTGCTTCTTCAGGGAGTGTTTAATACACTGATGCACTGTTCAGCACATGTCTCTGACCTCACAGTTTCTTTTACAGCTCTTCGATGCTACTGATGAATATTTTCAATTTAATTTAAAAGACACTCCGTGACAGCAGCCACAAGTTTGCCGTCATTGGTCAGGGCCTTCCTTTCAATAACTGAACTATAGCGTTCTGACTGCTTTTTCATGTGGACCATCTGTGTATTCACAGGCTCAATTTAACACAGATGTCAGCTAAGCAATAAATACATGAGGATTTTGGAGAAAAAAAAGCCTAACAAATATATTTGGTATTTGTACAGTGCATCCATTTACCACCAGTCCAAGTGGATACGCATGCATCATAACCTGGCAGTCTTTCTGAGCTGCACCAGATCCAGGTCGACTCAGTCTGTAGCACTCTGTCCCAATTCAGTCCCAGTGAAATGACACATTCAAGCTTTTCCCCCTCAAAACACCACACATGTACATACTTCAACCTACGTATTAGGTCACTCCTTTCTGTCTTGCCCTTGGGGTCTCCAAACAAACCCTAAAACAAGAACAAGCTCTTTCAACACAGTTTGCTGACATGTTTGAAGAGAAGAGATATTTTACTCCTAACAGAGAGAAGAAATGTGCATATGGGTCTGTACTGCCAACAGACACACTGTGCTCACCCCTGTAGAAAACATAGTTGTGTATGACAACAATAAATTGAAAGAAGCCCACTGCTACAGAACTGGGTGCAATCTACATCAGGACTGTAAAGGCTCACTTAGTAAATGCATGAAAAAGGAGCTGTGTTAATTTGGTGTATGTTACTTGAATCCTTCCCAGCCCTTGAGGAGCGTTCGGGAATTTCCACACCGAGGCCTGCAAAAGCCCCAACTCCTCTACCTCTCCCAGCTGGAGGAAGAGTCTCTTGTCATCACTGACGACACCTGGAAGGTGCTGCTGTGCTCAGCCTGCAGACAAGCAATGTGGTGGCCGTGTACGTTCGTGGCAGTCAGCTGTGGCTACAGAGTGCTTATAAATCTGTCGAAGGCTCTGCCCTGGGGACAGACCACAGCCTGGCACAGAGCCCGAGGACTGAGCGTTAGCACAGACTGTGTCTGGATCACATCCCATCCTCTCACCTGAACGCCTATGGCATGAAGTCCAATTTCAAGTGCAGTTCTTCACAGAGGTGCTCAGATGTACACCTAACAGGCATTAACAATAGATAATTTGGCACCAGGGGCTAACCTGAATACAATCAAATCTCTAAAGGAAGGCCCCACATTTGAAAATTAGGTCAAGAAATGGAATTTCTTCCTGCCAAAATCCTGGCACTCAAATACAGAACCAGTTGCCCAGCTTCAAAACAGAGGAGCTCCTGAAAGAAGTCAGGAGAGGGAAAAACAGGGGAATGTATCAACACCTTAAAAAAAAAAAAAACATTAAGAGTATCAAATTATGGTGTGATGACTTAAGAGTTTTTCTCTGTAGTCTCTTGAACCTTGGCAGCAGTCATCTGAAACTGCGGCATGTATGGCACAATGGCTTTATACTTAAGGCTACTTTGGATAAATGCGTTTAAATTAGGAGGTGTATGCTGAAGAAACCCCACATCTTTGAGTAGATTGGTTGTATGGAACTGACACATCACCCCAGAACTTTCTGTTAAAAAAATGTCATTTTCTCTTTTTTCTAATGACGTTATCCCTAGGTAATACAGGCTCCGCTCAGGACTATCTCCATCTGTGAAAGTGTCATCCTGATCTGAAGGCTCTGAAAATCCCTCTGAAGAAATAAGGGAAAGGGAAAGAGTCTTGCTGGGCTGCCTGCCAGGCGCATCAGGTAATATGAGGAATGCCCCATTTCCCACCTCCCAAGAGCTCCTTGAAAAGGCGCCTGTAACTAAGGAACCTTCAGCTAAGAAGCATCTATCACAACTTCTTAGATTCATTTTCTGTTCATAAAGCCCACTTGATCTGGAGTTACTGATAATAGTAGCATATTTAATATCGGACTGCCTTGTAATTTCTCCACTGATTTGGTCATCATGGGAGCGCTCAGAGAAGCTGCTACTATTGAAATGGCTGCTAGAGCAAGCAGAGTCATGTTCAGAGTCTTGAATTTTTGTAAACATTGAATCAATTACTAAAAAATCTTGTGTGTCTTCTTTTTTCAATGCTTTAGTAACATTGATGTCTTCCAGCACTATTTCTGGTTCCAGAAGAAGAGGCTCAAATGACATTGCTTCAGGGTGCTTGATAAAAAGATGCTCAAAAGTTTCAGGCTAGAAGAAAAGATATATTTTAATGCTCATCTATTATTTAATAGCTTTATTTCAGTGTGAAGCTACTGATTTTAAGAATCACAGACAAAAACCCCACAGTTTTAGTAAAAGTATATAGTTGAAAATCCTCTAAAACACATTTCCTCTTTTCTTTATGTCTGTGTGTAGGTGAAGATTGAGGGACAAGACAAAAAAGCGAGAATGTGTTCATGTGTCAAGTGCTGCAAAGCAAGCGTTCTGTGAAGTGCTCAGTACTCCAGCCAAGACAGCGTATCATTTAAGCTGAAATAGAAGCAGCTGAACAGTCCCATTCATTTCAACATTAATAAACATGCACATATTGTTAAAAACACACGCAAGTGCTTTGCAAGACAAAGGTCTTATGCCCTTAGATGTCCTTGGCTTTTTATTTAGATTCTATAAACAATAGGCTTAATCATTTACATGTCAACTAAAGTAACTTTCCCTGCTAGGATTATATTATTTAGGGTCAAATTCAGCCTTTCCGTAGTATTTTTAGAGCATTCCCATCTGAATAGCAGCTGTATGTTTGAACTGCATGAAGAGAAACACAGGTTTATTTTGGAGAAATGTATGCTACTATCTAATATATATGCATGTAAAATATACAACAGCATGAACTGACAGCAGAACTGGAACTCCTAGCTACAAAGGAAAATTCACTTGAAAAACATATATTTCCTAATGAATTCAAGACAAAACAAATAGATAAAAACAGATTTTGTATATATGAGCAAACCATATTTTAGAGCAGGAAAGCTGCCAAAACAACTAGGAACATGTCAAAATACTTAGACTAGTATACAATTACAGAAAAGAGTAAACTAACTTGCATATCTTAGGCTACTACTTTAGTCTGCACTAGCTATCAGTAACGCCTATGCCCTCACGTGGCAAAGCTGGCGAGCAGGTTTCTAACTGCTTTGGTACTTGCCCCACACAAGTCCATCACTTTCCCACAAGGAAACCAACCTGCACACTGGAATCTCTCCTAGTCCTCAAAATAATGTCAATAACCAGATATAAAATTAACCAGCTATTGAAATGAGCTGTAGGCTGGTACTAAACTGTATACATCAAGCCATAATCATCATAACTTATATTGCCCAATGAAAGCTATCTTCCCTCTCACAGGTTTGCTATGGATTGACAGGGGAATGCAGGCACTGCTGTGCCAAAGGAGACTAACAGTCCATTCAGTGTATATTGCCCACAGTGGCATTTTCAAACGGGAGATGCAGATTATGGGGAAGCTTTTGAACAACCAAAAAACCATGCTTCCTCCTGATACACCTGCCCTGCTACAACCAGCAGCTGGTTTATCCTGAGCAGAGATGGTTTATATTCCTTCCGAAATCTGCTTGCTCCCTCACCCCAGCCCCCAGTATCTGCTCTTATAAATGCATATAGGTACCACAGAAAACATACAGATACTATTGCCTGCAAAGATTAAATACATCACATTCAAAGACAGGAATGTTGCTTGGCAAAGGCCATCATCTGTCAGCTCAGACACATCACTTATTAAAACATGTCAGATATTTAATCAAATACAATGCATAATCCAACGTCCTGAGAAAAATGTAAAACTATAGCATATCAGCAATTACAGAGTAAGCTGGGTGAATAGTGCTGTATTTCCACAGTATATGCATGTATGGTATAATTTGGGCACAAACTGTGTTAAACAACAGGCAAAGTAGCTCCATAAAACTCAGGAGAAAAGTCATAGTCTCAGGTCATCACTTCCCAAACTCTGCTGACCAGAAGAAACGAGATCCAAACAAACAAGGAATTTCAAGCAACATTGTATTTTGCTCTCCTGTTCAGTCTAGGTTTTAAGTTCTATTTGTCTCATAAGCAACAGACTACCTCTGAGCTGTAAGCCAGTTGCCATGCCTGAGACAGGTTAAAGTCAAAATTATTTTGCACTCTAATTGCTAAACACAGATATATCAAAATATGCTATTGGCCTATTTCTGCCATGACCAGATTTTGACTTTCACGTATATTTAACTTTACAGATTGCAAATCAGCCCATGGACATAGTAGGGTAATTTAGATATGCATGAGTCTTTGCAAGATTGATGTTAATTTCCCTGTAAAATATTTGTAGTTGTGTGTAAGTAATTTCTCCAACATTAGGTCCTAAAGCTTTTTTTATTTTTATTTACTATTTTATTGAGCAAAGAGGAATTGTCATGATTTTGACATTTTGCATACATGTAGGGGCTTGCCAGACAGAGTCTGGATGCAAGCCTTGCCTGGTTTAGATTATGGTTTTAACCTCTTGCTGCTGTGAGCAATACAATCAGGATAAAACAATACTCTATAAATGCAGTTCTGGAGTACCAAATACCAAATGTGCTATATTGAATATACAAACTAATGATCAGATGTTGACTCAAGGATTTAATACTGATATGTACCAGGACAAGACAGGAGCTCTACATCAAATGCCTTCAGAAAGACATCAGAACTTTCCAGTAGTGGTATATAGGCTCTTTATGTAATCAATGCTTATTACAACTAAGGAAAAATACAAGTACTGTACACTGCTTTTTCTACTGGAAATTCCATGCACACATACAAAAGCAGGATTTGGCCCTGAACACATGATTTCAAAGAATGTGTTCTGGCCTTGGACACTCATGAGATGAGTGAGAGATGATCATGTCAATCTGAGGACAGGCACTGTGCCTTCAGTGCAACTAACATTAACCAACATTTTCCAGTAAGATTAGTACAATGTATGGAAGAGGCATGCTTTCTACTGCATAACAAGCTGTCAAAAATCATGTCTAACTTCAATTTCTTTCATACTTGCATGCATCATCTCTTTGCCATTAATTATGGAACAAGGCATATGAATATGGAGCAGTGTCAGCAGGGTGTCAGCTTTACCCTCCTTTCCTAGCTAAAACTTCATTGACTTTAATACACTTATTTCAGCTCTACCAGTCGGCAAGGAGAATTATTTCCATCGTGCTAAATCCAACACGCAAATATCATGCACCTTTGCAATTGGGGACAGTGAGGATTGTCACGAGCTCCTTTTGCTGCAGGTGAAAAGATTAAATACACAAATACAGATGCACCAGTGCAACTTATACTCCTGCATTTAACAGCTATTCAAAGAGCCAAGCCCTTCCCAGGATGCAGCCGTGGAAGCAGACATGTCAGACTGGTCTGGGATTCAACAAATCGCACAAGTGAAACACACTTAGCTTTCTAGACCAAGCCAGAGGCACAGGCTCTGCTAACGCCAGGCAATGTGACTGCTGCCACAAGGCTGGAGAACACCCACTCTTCACTCCACCAACCACAACTGCATCTTCCCCAACAGAAGGATTTCCAGGAGCTTCATTTAACATTAAAACATACAGCATAGTGCATCAGCAAAGTAAACTCTTTAGCACGTTAAAAAGCCACAAAGAATTTTAAGTAAAAAAATAAGCAGAAACTGCCCTAACACCACCGAAATCAGATTTTCCTTGAGGATTTCTGGCTGGTTTTTTCAAACACAGATCTAATGTTAGAAATTATTCAGGCATCTGCATTGATATGGCTGCATGCTTAAATGATAACAAATGAAGAAGCAATATAAATAACATGCACATTGGTATTTTCAGGAAAAAGCAAGCAAGCAAGCAAAGAAACAGTAAAGCACAACACACACCCAGTTTCTGCATTCTCCGAGTTGCTGCCGTACCCAAATGCATGTAGAAAGTTCAAAAGATCATAACGGGACAACCAAGCACTTGTGCAAATAAGAGATTTGATCACTTCGATGTGCCTGGAGTCAGTGGAAACTCCCAACCTAGCTCTCAGTTAGAACAAATACTCAATTAGAATAAAAAACTACTTTCAACTGAAGTCAATAACTGGGCAGATCTTGCACCCAAGCTGGATAAATCCCAAACCAGTCTGATGTCTCTGCTTCCACGGCTGCATCCCGGGAAGGACTGGGCTCTTTCAACTCCTTCTGAAAGCCAGGGCTTGAAAGTATTCAGCCCTTTGCCAGTCACAGCCTTAGTCAATAGGGCAGTAAACAAAAGTTAAAAACGCCAAATCTAAAGCAAGTGCTTCTGCCTGTGCAAGTGACAAACCATGTTTTGGTCTGTCATATGGCACTTGCTCCTAATTTTTGCGAGGGCATTTTAGATTTTTGACAGAGCTACTTCCAGGATCCGTTACATTTAAACAAATCAGCATTGTATTGTATCTGTGCTTCCTGTCTTCTGAATACAAATAGAAAAATCTTCTAACAATTCTGTATAGGAAGCCTGGGAGCTGGCCCAATGGTTCAGCAGACAGTGACCATGATTAGACTTCAAAGAATGTCCATTCTCTGTTTAAATGAAATGAAATAAAATAAAATAAAAGATGAGAAAAGAAACCTTCACTGGGAACACAAATTAAATACCTGAAAAATCTTCTGCCATTAGATGCTCTTTCTTTTAGAAATAACAGGCCTGAATTTAGATTATTGTCTCAAAATGATTACACACTCTCAAACTCTGGGACCATGATAAACTTTGTCCGCTGGTGCAAACTGGCTAAGTCCATGTAAAGGCTCTTATTTGTCACAGCTCCCGATTCACATGCCAAACGGAGAAGCAGTTTACCCCAGCAAAGAATTTGGCCTTTGATACACACATGCGGCACTCACCGAGGTGCATAAGCATTATACCTACGGGACTCTACGACTGATTTACTAATCGCCCTGAAATTTAAACACTCCCTACATTCAAAAGAGGTGTTGGTCTCTGGTCCTGACCCATTTGCTCCAAGTTGCTTCATTCAGTAATTCAGGTAGGGTCTAGTCTAACCAATACGTAGAGTTCAGTACTGAGCAAAGAGCAGTCAGACCCATGGGGTGGGGGAAGAAGCATCACCAGGGAAATACACACCTTCTGAAAATTAACTCCTTGTGCCCAGGAGCAATTCTTGGGGTTTGGAACATCTTCCCAAAACAGCTTCTTCATTCTGAAATATTAGGTAAATTCTGGAGTTGGTACTGTTCTCATATATTCTGTACTGCTGTCATTTACCTTTGCTATGTCAGAAAAGGAATCTGTGCAATTTTATTTATCCAGAACACTATGATGATGAAACAATCATTTTATATATTATAGATGGCCAAAATTTAATAGAAAAAAATAAAGAAATAAAGAAATGACATACCAGGTGGCAGTTTTGCGAAAATATAAAAGGTTCAGGCAGTCTTTGCTAAATATGACCCCAACCCACCTTCTACAAAACTGAGCAGGATTTTTTTCAATTGGCTTTTACTTCAGACCTCAGTTTGTGGCGACAATTAAATATGGAACTTGGGGTGCTTTACAAATTCAAAGCATATGACACTCGTTAACTTGCCCACAAATCACTCTGCAGAAGTAAGGAGTATGTGGCACAGGCTGAAGTGATACTTCCCCGTGAAAACGAACAGCACTGGTCATCATCTTACTGCAAGGACACCAGACCCAAAAGGGCAATGGCCTGACTTTCACAAGGTAACAAGCCTGTGCACTCAACACGCTTTAATTCTTGGTGCTGTATTCCACAGAGACCACTGTCTTTCAGTACAGTACATCAAATATACGATAAAAATGATTCCTAGTTTTCCCCAGAAAAACTCTGCCCACCAGTTCAGCAGACAGGCAACATCTAAGCTGCATGCCTTTCTTCTAAAGGCCTTCTGGGACTTTTAAATTACAACTTACCTTTGGTGCGAAACCAGCAATGCTCCAAGCAACAGAACTGAGGTTGAAATAACTATTGGCAGAACCACATAGAGGCTGGCATTATTTTCATTTTCATATCCACCTGGAAATAAAAGGAATTCAGATAATAATACAGTAAAATAATTTGTCTGTGAACAAATAGTTTGCAATAGGGAAATAACAAACAGTAGAAACAACAGCTTAAACACAAAAAAACCCTTGATAAACAGTTCTATTGCACATCAACAAACCTTTACCTTGAGAACAAACAGACAAAAAGGAAGGAATTATTTTAAATACTGAGGTGACTCCTCCATCCCTGTGGGAGGCGCCTACTGCTCCCTCGCTATTAAGAAATGAAATCAGAGCGTATGAAATAAGAGAATAGTCCACAATTGGAGAATGAAGAATCACAGGGACCTAGGATCTCCGCTATTAAGTTAAATGCATCGGAATTCAGGTCCCTCACTCAACTAATCCCACAAAGAGTTTTCAAATCAAAGCAGCTGAAGTCTGGATCACTGTTTATAGTTATATTACAATTACTTTATTACTGACATTTTTTTCTGATAAGATACAGACTTCTCCTGCATTTAAAGTTTACTTTTACAAGCTCCTATTTCATAAAGAACATGGAGGAAGATCCTATAAGTCACCTTTGGTAAACTGGTCTGTTGCTCTGGACTTGCCAACTCCTCCAGCAAACACAGGGTACAGGCTGAACTGGTACTTCTCAATCAGAATAAAGTGATCTGGAAAGAGGAAATCAATCTTTTGAATCAAAACTATTATCCTACTTTTAAACAATTACCTCCACAGAGGCTCTGGTCACATATCAGAGCTCAGATCAGCCCAGAAAGCAGAATAATGAAAGCCATCTTTTATAGTTTTAATCTTCTGATATTGAAGTATGTATCTATTAATCTACACTGGAAAACCTAGCATTATTCTGTCATGGAATTAACACCTTTATTGTAAAAATTTCTAAGATTAAAGCCAAAATGCAAATGGAATGCACATATTAACTTAGATAATTAGCTGGTGTACTCAATATTTCAGAACTAATTTTATTGTCTTGCCAAAAAATGAACACGATCCTGAGCTTCATTCTTTGTTAACCTGATTATTAATGCAACAGTCAATCCTTTACAGTCAGTCCTCTAATGATAATCAAGAATTGCTCTATTGTTTCTTACCATAAAAGCCATGAGAAACAGAGAGGGGGGCAAAAGGAACCCGAGAGCTCAGTAATGCTACATTTTTCTGCTCCATAACAATTAAAATAATGTATTATATTTTCAAGTGCACACTCACCATAAATGTAATATTTACTAATATTTGGAGGAACTCGCACCCATTTCATCTCCTCTTCCTTGTTAAGGTTCTTCCATTCAATAATAAAAGATGTTATCACATATATTTGAGGTGAAAGTGTCCAAATCAAAATCACACAAGTGCTGTTCACTGGGTAAGCACTAAGCGACTGCACGACATTCACTGACAGAACAAGGAGAAAACAGCTGTGAATTACATGAGTTCAGACAGAGGTGAGAGGAGAGCTGGGTTAGCAGGAGAGGTGTATACCATAAACTACATGCACACAAATGACTGCTACGGTTTCAGCACTTTATCACTTACTTGTTTAATTATCTTCTATATAATAAAGCCTGATCTTCAGTTCAGCAAACATATTTATCTTTAAGCCAACAAAGCTTGGTTTACACCAACTAGTCCCAAACACTAAACAGATCATGTTTCTTACCAGACATCGAACAAATATCCTGATTCTCACGTGGACCTCCTTAATTATTACTCCTTAACCAAAAAATTATCAACAACAACTGAACCGTCAACATTTAGCTAGTAAAGCACACACTGAGAGCCTTGTAAGCTAAATCCTATTGAATCTAAGTAATGCACCAAGATAACAATCCCATTGGACAAACGCTTCCCATTACATCTGCTACTAACCACAGTTTCCAGAATATGCTTACACACAATATCAGAAATAATTTTATCCATAAAAATGCTTTAAAAATTGCATTACAGCAGTAAAGTTCCAAGAACAGACATCAGTAATGTTTCCGCAACATATATTTGCATATGACTGTTACACAATTGAAGTATTCAAAAGCAATAGCCTTTATTTTATTAATAAAGCAGATTGCAGCCAAATCAATGAAGAGGCTGCTTAGGAAGCAATGCCAAACCTCTGAAAACTATGTACTCTGGCAGCCCATTAGGTGAGCAGCCAGAGAAACAAGACCGTATTTCATTTTGGAAACAATGAAACATTCCCTAGCAGGAATGTTGGGTGTTCCCAAGACAAAGTAGATGAAAGATCGGTTCTACAGTAAGATTTTATTTTTCTTTGATTAATTACTTTATATTCTGTTAGTGGAGGGAAGACAGCCCAGTTAAAGACAACTCTTCTCCCAACTCAAAGATCATTAAGATTTTCATGTGATGGAAATTTCATTTTTCAAATCGCTCTGCTGGTGAGATACAGAATCTGTTTCCTATATACAGCTGAACGTATCATCATAAAGCATTTTTTATTCTAACAAAGGGAATTTTATTACAAAGAAAGCTTTGTCCAAAAGCATCACAAGGATACCTAGCATTTTCCATATCTCAAAATGGTTACTAATTGGTGTTCTTACCTGTGCTCATCTGCCGTGATAGAGTTAAATTAAAATTAGCTGAAGAAACTCCAATTGAATTCATGGCTAAAACTGTAACGGTATGTGTGTGTTCAGTCCACGGAAATGAACAGGTAGTGCCATTATCAACATATTCTGACCACGTGGTGTTTCCTGATGTCTGATGCTTTATAACGTATCGGCTCACACTGCACAATGAGTGATTCTTCATCAGTGGCTGCAGCAAACATTGGCATTAATTAATTTCCCAGTCTTTGATTTCAAAAGCAAATGTTATTTGGGCAGAAGGCACTGTTCCAATTTTAAGAAAACATGACCCACTAAAGTATTCTATAGACTGGCTACTGCCCTTTTAGCAAAGGCACTGTAGTCCATTTAAAGACTTAATTTCTTCTGTCTCTCTCTCCGAGAGCTGACACACTGACTTGCTATCCCTCCAGTGAAGGGAGGGCAGGGGGGACAAGGAAATACAACCTTTCAGACTCAGACTCCTATAGTAACTCACTGGTTTAATGTTAGTATTTTTAAGGATTGAAAAACCAGAACAGATGACTGTTTGCATACTAAACATGGACAAACAGGAGTGGGCAGTCACTGATGTACTTTTTTTTCTCTGTCCTGCATTAACCTTTTAACATAGCTTTGCCCAGTTTACATGCAGTTGCAGTGGTGTTTATACAGGCAGCTGTCTAGGAGTCAGTGGCACATTCTGCTCAGAGATCTTGGCCAGCAGAACTTGGCAGCTGAAGACTGCATCTCTCATTATAACTTACAGTCTTTGATTCCATGTTATTCTTTTTTTCTGAGTACTAGAACAAATAACATTTCAAGTCTCTTTCATAGCATTTGTATAACTAACACTGAAAGTGTAGGCTGACATGAACATGTCATACAGCACTGAAACTTCAGCTGCATTAGTACAACCCAGACAGCAGGTCTGGTCTCTGCACAAAGGCAAGGAAACTTGCAGCCTGCCCAGAGATCTGAGGGCTCTCCTAAAGTAGCAAGGACGATAAGACTTCAGGAATAATGGGATGTTCCACATGGCTGCGATGCAGCCCCGCATGCAGTTCAACATGGCCGTGGTGCATGCAACTGGACCTGCGCAAGAACAATTTGACCGCAACCTCAGACGGGTCCACTGTACAAAAATCAGCTCACTTCAGAAGGCTGGCCTGTGAGCTTCCCAAGTCTGGAAACACACCTGTTGCCAGTGTATGTCTGTGCTGAGCCTTACCTACTTGCTCATCCAGAGCAATCACATAGCACTAAGGAAAGTTTTTGTCCTACTACATTACTATAAACTTGGTAATTATTAGGATACAAAATCAGGTCGACGTGTGCCAGCTAGCTGCAGGAAAGATTACCAAGAATAAAAACAGAAGAGAAGGGAGAAGTAATAGCAACAGAAGGGAGTAAAGTACAAGACAGGCTGACTGAGCAGAGAAGGCAGAACGACCTCACCTTGTATCACACTATTACAACCAATATTCACCAGCAACCTCTGTTTGCTTCTAGTATCAGCCAAGCACGAGGCAGTAACACAGAAGAAGCCATACCCCAATTGCCTTGCACATGAAGTCCCATAAACAGCGACTGCCCAAGTTCACCTCCCAGGGCAGTATGTGCTTATCATAATCCCTTTCTGGCAATTCCACCAATGGTTTTTGGATCAAAGTGAAGGACCAAAATGTAATTGTTCTCACCTTCCACAGGAGCGTAACATTCTTCTGCCTCCTTGCCGGATCTTCAGTAATAATTCTCCAAAATTCAGGGCCTTGTAAGGGAGCTGCAAGATTACACAGTTTTGAAAGAACAGTGTCACACCTCAGTCTGAAACTGGACAGACCATCAGAGTGCATTCTGAAAGCACGTGTACCTTTGATATCTTTTACAAGTGTATAGGCTGATCTGCTCCAGTTGCTCCAGTAACCTGATCCATCCAGTTCTCTGCACCGGACCTGAACAACATACTCAACACAAAGTTTCTGAACTTTTATGACAGCTGATCTTGGTGCATTTGAAACTTCATAAAGCTGTAACAGAAGTCAAAATATTTGAGTAAGAACAAAAGGCTGTTTAGGCATCTGTTAGAGTCAAAATTCCTGAAAATTAATCCAATGAGAAAGTGGCCTAATTAGTAGTATTCCTTTGCTAGATAATGCAAATGCTTATAACTGTGATTCATTGCATGCCACAAATTCCACAAAAACCAGCTAACACACTAAATGAGAACACTGCAACAATTCATGCTTCAATCTAGATTAAAAAAAGACAGTACCTCCCACGTAATTTCTTCCCTGTTCACAGCATACCGAATCTGAAATTTAAGATGGTCGTTTGTAAATATTGGGTTTGTCCAGCTCACATTCAGCAGCCCAACATTCCTGGTGATTTCTGCTTTAACGTTGGAGGGAGGAAGCGGCTTCACTAGAAAATTGAAAGAAAAAAAAGTGACTATAATGTCTGCACTGACATTTCTCATTAAATCCAATCATCATGGTTTACTTTCTTCTGTCCTGAGGGTGGCAGGTAATACGTTGTGGCCCCTGCTATTCCAAGTAAAGCTGGACTATAACGCAAACATAACAATTCACCAATCCAGGCTGGTTGGCCCATTCACTGCAGGCAAAAGTGTTGCTGACTGAGAAAGGCAATGTTTGTCTAACAGGAAATTCATTCTAATTTTGACCCAAACTAAAATCACCAAATAAAAATCTTAAGTTGAAATAGCAAAATAGAAGTTTCTTACAGAATAAACATTTTATTAAGAAAAAAAAATTATGGGCAGGTTTCAGTACATTTCATTTTAATTTAAACCACAATAGCTTATATTGGTGCTAGCACCTGGTACCTCCCCTGGTACAAACAGCAAAAGATATAGCCTGGCACTAATGAGGCGCACCACTGTGGAAAGTAGTGGCACATATGGCCCAGAAAGACAGCTCCTATAAAGGACAGTGACAGACATTACGCAACGATTACTGGAAATATTACATTAAGTTTTTATTTTACTAATAGGAAATTCCACCAAAATTGAGCTTCTCCACCAGACTGAACATGAATGTCACAAAGCCCTAGTCTGTTAACAAAGCAAAGTTAGAATAAACTTTTTCTGATTAATCAGATGGGGAGTGAGGAGAAGACAACAACAAAAAATTAAATAAGCTTTAAATTTTGGGTGGTGTTAGAATGAGTATGTTTTGGTTTACTATGATACAGAGCACCTTTCAACCTGTGCAGGTCAATTCTACTTATTGCTTTTTATTTAAAGTGATGACTTGAATAAACCAGACTTCTAAACTTCTGCTAGAATTCCTCACTGGGCAGCATCGTATAAAGCCACCACCTTTCCCCAAAAGAGCACTGCCAACTGAGAGCATAGATGTGCCCGACACAGACTAACACTACAGCTGCCATGCTGACAAGGTGCCAGGTTCTCTTGGCAAATTGTCTAAGCAGCAGAAGTACAGGATACCCACCCACCACGCCTCACACCACCCTCCTTTCTGACACCCAAGGCTGCCAATAGTTCTCTGATAATCAGCGAACTTGCTTGTCAAAAAGGCACAAACAATCCTCTTCGAACTAGACAGGAGCAACCCGGAAAACCACAAGGCCACCAAATTAATAGTAATAATAATTCCCATATCCCACTTAGCTATAATGCACTGAACTTTGCCTTTCCTTCCTGTGACATTCATTTTTGCTTATTCTATTTAAACTTTGAAATGCAAAGGACAGTTTGGTTTAATTTACGTTCTCTGTACTCATGCTTCACCACACACATAATCGATGTATTTTATTCTGCTTTATTTCACGTAGCACTTCTGTGGTCTAGCTGCCATGTTTTCTCTCTACATATGTTCACATTTGTGTCCAAAAATACACAGTCCAATGAATGCTCTGAGTCATAGACCTGGTAAGACATGCTTTGCACATTTTGCACTGTTTGAAAACACTCAAACACTGTTCTTGACTCTTGCTTTCACACAAATTTAAGTAAGTGCTCTACGTGTCACAAAAGAAACTTTGTAAAAGTATGCAAGAGCATGAACAGTCCCTATGATTTTAAAAGAATATATAACTATGTAATACATATAGTGCTACACTGTATCGAGGTATAAACTTAACAACTAATTGAAGACATCAGAAAAATTAGATAACCAAGAATCTTAAAAATGAGACTGCCTTTTTAAATATAATACTTGCATTTTCTGTAGAAGTCTTTGCAAAACACCAGAGAGGATAAACATGCAAAACTGGGTGTTTCATTTTACAGGTACTAGCTGCAGTTACAATCTGCTCCTGTGCCAAGCAAAATGTATGGAAATAACATTTAATCCAACATCTTTTAGCAGACAATATCAAAGTTCTTGTGTTTTTATGTTCTTTCCACAATCTAATTTATTCAAAATGCTATGAAGAAGTACTTTACCTACACCATATAAGGAATGAAATCCAAGGTCACAAGTGAGGAAAGACGTGCACAAATCTTGACCTACCCACATCTGCTGGAACGACACAAGTTGGTGAGGATTCAAGTGTTCCTAGCAAGTGCTTAAATTCTATCCACATGGTATATCCAGATAAAAGAAAAATAGGCTGAAATGTGCACTCATAAGAATGATTCTTCTGTAAATGGC
This sequence comes from Fregata magnificens, assembly GCA_013389945.1. Classification (NCBI taxonomy): domain Eukaryota; kingdom Metazoa; phylum Chordata; class Aves; order Suliformes; family Fregatidae; genus Fregata; species Fregata magnificens. The sequence goes on from WAAD01027748.1 coordinate 1,038,950, forward strand.
ATTCTTTCACCTCTGATTTTGGAGAAGTACTTGGCAAGTCAGAACAATAAATTCTGCTCCTTAAAAGAGAAAAAAACCATTCAGTTAATACACTGCAACTATAAGCTGCTCATTGCATCAGTAAAATAGAACTCTGAAGGCAATTAAAACAAATGGTGCCGCTGGAACCATCTGGGTTTTTTTTATGATTATTTGGACAGATCTTGAACTTAAGTCTCCACTAAATGGATAAATAACACTACAGTGTTACTCCTTAAAGCTTTGGCTCTTAGCCTGAGAAGAGTAGGACATGAAGGCTCTCCCCATTGCAAAATCTTTTGATAAGAAACTAACAACAGGAAGAAACAGGTACAACAAGAGCAGCCATCTCAAAATACTCATAAATCATGTTACTTGAGCAGTATGTATTAGCAATAAACATAGCAAGGCAGATCTCCAGCCAAGAAATTACCCCAGCTGGGAATATGACTTTCAAAATACCAACTGGCATCGAGGGCAAAGCTGCCACATGGACCGATCGGACATGTACAGTGAAGTCTCCAGGAGATGGAAATGGCATTAAAATATCAATTTTGGAGAATGGTATTAAAATCCTGCATATAGTCAGTATTGCATCTGGCAACTGACGAGAACTGGACTCTGGATAAAATGGCACTGGACATCTTATTGGTGATGGAAAGGAAAGTTTTCAAATTTCTCCTAAGCTTCCGCACAGCTCAGACTTCTGGTAAGAGTGGCCAGATAGGGTATTAGTTATTCAACTGAATCACAGAAGTTACACTTAGCTGAATCTCTCCGCTTCCTGTCAACATAGCTAATACTGATTAAACTGTTGCCTTGCGCTTTGAAGGTTTAGCTTAGCATTGTCTGTCTTTACAGGATGATCATTTCTGTGCTGTTTCTGTTGGCAGCACTGACTGTAGAGGAAGATGTAGTAACAACCCAACCAAAACAAAACACCAACAGCAAAGCTATCACACCACACTACTGTAGAGCGTTGGATTTCATCTGTAACATGTGATTGCATCAGTAACTAAGAAGCATAGCTGTGTGCTCCTGGAAACCCTGGTGTGCCTGATGTCAATGCAACAGATCTAACTTCCAGCTTGCATCCTGTGGACTTGTCTATGTCTAAGTAAATACTAGTAACTCCAACATATTTATGGTGCCTCTTACAATCAAGCTTGGGCAATTAAAAAAACTGACCATTTCATTTGCTTTCAAGCTTGTAAACATTCAAGTTCATTTTGTATTTTTGTTCCCAATATGCAACAGAATCTTATGCAAATATGTTTTCATAACTATAAATTTTTAAACATCTTATACTTCTGCTTTTTGGTAGTTAGCACATTCGTGTGGTCCCCCATGATTTCCGCCCTGCCCCTTTCAGACCTTACTGTTAGCAAACCAAAAAAAAAAAAAAAAGAACAAAAAGAAAGATCACAATAAATACTAGCATCTGGGAAGCATTTTCAGTCTGTATTAATGTTCACTGTTTGATCTAGCAGGAACACTGTAACAAGTGTACAGATTATCACTTCGTATTAGAAAACAACATTTTTAGCTAAATCTGAACAGTGAAAAAGTGGGAATAAAAAACATGGCAAGAGCAGCATGGTTTTTATTTCAAGCTCCGTGCTCAGCAGGACACTCATTATATTCATATTTGTGAAGATAGTCAAAACAAAACCTACCTTAGCAGTCAGCTAGTCACTAATCCTGCCCTAAAAGCCTCCACTTGAAACCTCAAGCATTCCAGTTATTATTTTAGTCCGCAAAATCCTGAGAAATATTCACCTTGGTACTATGATAGTTCGAAACTTCAATCCACCTCCAACAGAGAAGACAGTCCAGCTTTCTAAGGGATCAGGCCCTCAGGGCTGATTTAAGCTTGTTTGCTAAAACTTTTGCATATCCAGTCCAGCAGAGCAGTAAAACTAAAGATTTTTTTCTCAGGAAGGGTTGTCTGTCTGTCCATCTTGTTTAGAGAAAGACTAACACAGTTCTATGTGTTATTAAGCTCAACATATTAGCAACTCAAAGGGATTTTTTAGTTTCATGGTAAAACATTATCACAGCCACTATTTGTGCACATGAATGAATCATAGAATCATTAAGGTTGGAAAAGACCTCTAAGATCATCAAGTCCAACCATCAACTAACACCACCATGACTCCTAAACTAGGCCCTGGAGTGCCACGTCTACACGTTTTTTGAACGCCTCCAGGGGTGGTGACTCCACCACCTCTCTGGGGAGCCTGTTCCAATGCTTAACCACTCTTTCGGTAAAGAAATTCTTCCTGATGTCCAGTCTAAACCTCCCCTGACGCAACTTGAGGCCATTCCCTCTCGTCCTATCGCTAGTTTCTTGGGAGAAGAGTCCAACACCCTCTTCACTACAACCTCCTTTCAGGTAGTTGTAGAGAGCGATAAGGTCTCCCCTCAGCCTCCTCTTCTCCAAGCTAAACAGCCCCAGTTCTCTCAGCCGCTCCTCATAAGTCTTGTTTTCTAGACCCTTCACCAGCCTCGTTGCCCTTCTCTGGACACGCTCCAGCACCTCAGTGTCCTTCTTGTACTGAGGGGCCCAAAACTGAACACAGTACTCGAGGTGCGGCCTCACCAGTGCCGAGTACAGGGGCACGATCACTTCCCTACTCCTGCTGGTCACACTATTCCTGATACAAGCCAGGATGCCGTTGGCCTTCTTGGCCACCTGGGCACACTGCCGGCTCGTGTTCAGCCAGCTGTCGACCAGCACCCCCAGGTCCTTTTCCGCTGGGCAGCTTTCCAGCCACTCTTCCCCAAGCCTGTAGCATTGCATGGGGTTGTTGTGACCCAAGTGCAGGACCCGGCACTTGGCCTTGTTAAACCTCATACAGTTGGCCTCGGCCCATCGATCCAGCCTATCCAGATCCCTCTGCAGGGCCTTCCTTCCCTCGAGCAGATCGACACTCCCACCCAGCTTGGTATCATCTGCAAACTTGCTGAGGGTGCACTCAATCCCCTCATCCAGATCATTGATGAAGATGTTAAACAAAACTGGCCCCAGAACTGAGCCCTGGGGAACACCGCTCGTGACCAGCCGCCAACTGGATTTCACTCCATTCACCACCACTCTCTGGGCTCGGCCATCCAGCCAGTTTCTTACCCAGTAAAGAGCATGCCCATCCAAGCCGTGAGCTGCCAGCTTGTCCAGGAGAATGAAGATAAGGATGATCATACCACTGATTTAATAATCCGTTTTGTATTTTGCAAACAATAATGTGTTTGCTCCACACCACACCCCAGTTTCCTCGCTCTGTCCAAAAGACAGACAAAATTAAACCAACTATCTGAAAACAAGCTAGGCCAAAACACCTGACCAAAACCATGCAAACTAAGAATTGCTCTAGCCACCAAAGATGCTATCTTCATAAAGCGATATCCCCTTTATGAACTAAGATTTGATTCTCTCTTTATAAGCACGACTTTTTCCATCTGGAATGAATTAAACTCCATCCCTGTATTTTTATCTACTGTCTGTATATAGAAAAAAAGATACAGAATTACAGAAAAATCAAAGATTGGATGGAGACCTGAAGAGGTCTCAAGTCCTACCCCCGACTCAAAGCATGGTTAAATTCAAAGTCAAATGAAGTTGCCCAGGGTCCTGTCCAGTCGAGATCTGAAAGTCTCCAAGGACAGAGATTCTACAGCCCCTCTGGGCCACTACTCCAGTGCTCGGTCACTTTCACTGTGAACAGTTTTTTTCCTTATTTCCTTACGATTTGTAGATATGATCAACTAGAAGAATAATTTCTATAACTGACACAAGCAAACACATCTACTTCAAGAGAACTGGCTTCCAAACTGCATATACAGGTTTTACAAATGCTGAAGAACATTGTAAATAGAATCCATGTTACATACCTGGGTATTAGGGACATGATTTAGCGGTGGACTTGGCAGTGTTAGGTTAATGGTTGGACCCGATCTTAAAGGTCTTTTCCAGCCTAAACAATTCTGTGATTCTACCTGTGGTCCCCTTTCTGCACACGTAGTTAATACCTCTGGAGTTTCAGTTGGGAAAAAGTCCAGCTTACAGAAACTGAGCACATTTTATAATTACATCTATTCAGAATTCTTTGCTGTAATAGTATTTCCAGAGCAACGCTTTCCAAACATAAAGAGTGCATTAAAAGCTGTACCTGTAGTATCTTAACTGCAAGGAACTCCCCAGGAGCAATGTGTTCGGGTTTGCAGACCATCTGCAAGTCATTTTAGTTAAGTACCCATCCGTTTCACATGTGATATTGATATTCACATCTAATTAAAACACATTGAAAGTTTATCAATAAAGATATAATTGTTCATACAAAAAACATGCATTACAAGTCATAACTGCTTGATAAAAGCTAACTGGAGTTTTAAATGGTAACATTCTGACCCTACTATTAAAATGCACCAAAATTGTAATTTAAAATCATCTGGAGTCTTACCTACTACATATAATTCAGCGTATCTATGATGACATTCCCTATTTTGATGACAACAGTACAATGCGTTATAGAAGAAATTTCCTCTAGGTTTTGTTGCTTTCAAGTTGTAAAGAGTAACTTTGCTTACACGATCATTCACAAGCGTATACTGACTTTCTGGGATTTCTTCTGCTAAATTCAGCCACCAAACAATCTTCTTGGACACTACAGTCTTGGTTTTGTTTTTATAGATGCAATGAAAGGAAACATTAGAACCAGCACTGGTCAGTATCTTAGGAGGGAAGTACAGGACTTCAGCTACACAGAAGGGGAAAAAAAAAAGGAAAAAAAATCCATTGAGATTAGAATCTGAACAAAAAAAAAAAAGCATATGTCAATAGAATATTATTATCATCCAGTTGTATTTCTAAATTTCCTACTTCTTAATTACTATTAATGACTATAGGGGAGAGGGGCAGAAATTACTGTCTCCCCCCATAACTGATGTTTGTAAATTCTGATAAAAATAATCTTTAACATCCCCAGGCAAACAGGAATTAAATGAGCAGAAAATCACTGGAGGGTACAGTGAAAGCAATACACAGCAGCACAAGGGAAACAGGGAATCATACAGGCCCCTATAAATTAAATCTTGGGAAACTAGATTAACACTGCTGCTTTTTACTCAACCCACGGTTTAAAGGCATCAGGTCAGCTTATTTAAATACTGCAACAAGTACCTGCAACCTAGAAAGGCTTAGCTTCTGTAACTCATCTCACAAAAACATACACCACAAATTCTAAAATTGTAAAATTGTCTTCAGGTAAAAGTCAGAGAAGATCCAAATAAGAGAAGACCAATATTTCGGTTTGGAAAAAAAAAATCTAACCATTTGAGCCCTGCAAAGATGTCAAAATCATATGCTAGCTGAAGCATTACTGTAATACTGGGACATATATTTTGAGAGAATTGCTATTCAGAACTGGGGGAGGGTGGCTGAAAAACAATAAATTTTAAAAAAAATTTTAAAATTAAAAAAAAAAAAAAATCAAGCTTTCCAGTAGTTACTAATCCTGCTCCTATTGAAGTCAGCAGGAGATTAATGTCTCAAAAACTTGTTTACAATCTCAGCAGTGTAGTTAATTCCAAATGGTAGCAGTGATACAGTAAGTAATTCATCTAGGCATAAAGACACTGAATTTGCAAAGCATGTAAACATGCATAAGCTCAGCCTCAATCAGTCACGTACTTAGGGAAGCTACAGGTGTTATACACCTGCTGAAAAGGAACAGTTTGTCAGAGATCAACACAAAACCAGCATGAAAATCCTTAAAAGGTCAGGTTTGCTTTCCACAGTTCAGGAACCACGTCAGGTATTTTTAGGATTTTTTTGAAAAAACAGGTCTTTTTTTTAGGATTTTTCGAAAATACAGGACTTTCATATTAAATATAAATCAGAACGTGAATGTACAAAAACATAACTGCCTGATTTCAGTATTTACTCTTCCGGTGTTAATGTGCCTCCGTGAATGCAAGGCAGTGTTCCTGTTACCAGCTGCTTCGCTGCTCCCAGCTGTGCTGCACACTCCACTGTTCCTCCATTGGCTCATCCTATCATTGGCCATTGGAGGCCATATGCCAATTTGAGCTTCCTGCAGTGAAGAAATTAATCCCTCTATGCTGCCATCAGGTTTGTCACAACGGGATTATTTTGCTGATGAGACGTATGTTTAATGCAATTACGTATCCCATAACAGGATTAATGAAAAATAATCTAACAGTATCTACTGCACCTCTTTTACATCCATATTTCTCAATACACTCATAAACCCTTTCTGCAAATACCAGTACATGCATATGCGAGAGAGAGAACATGTGCATTTATCCCAAAAAAATTCTCAAAGCTGTATAGTTATATATATATATATATATGCACACATACACATTTTTTTTTAATTTTTATAGAGAGAGATATAAATCCAAAAGACTAAGGGCCAGTTAGGCCTCTAGCCATATAATCAGGCATCCTGTCTTTCATGCTCGATTGCCATGAGGGCCTGCGTATTTTCAGCTTTTTTTGGGAGAGAGCTCCTTCTGCAAAGTTTAGTTATTTCCTTGGTACTTGATTTAAGCACATACATTACACTATTTAGCATACAGTAAGCAGGTGTACATGTAAGAGCCTAGGTAAAGCACTAGTATTGTCATGTAATAGTTCAGAGGATACCTGTGACAACACAGACCAAAATATTTCCAGTTAATCATAAACAGAGCATGGAAAAATACAATGCAAAAAATCCTGAAATCTTTAGGCTGACCCAAAACAGCTCAATCTGCAAAGCAGATCAGCAATCCTGATAACTGACCAAGGATGTGCCAAACAAAATTTCTTTCCATTCCTATATATCCTGACCATGAATAAAGAGCCATTATGATCTATCATTTTAGCAGGAGCCATGTTGATATAAGGGACCTCATTAAATCATAAGGGCCCTTTACTCAGTCCAGGAGAGCTCTTACTGTGTGCGACATGTCAGGAACTCGCCCTATTTGGGTAGTAAATCGATTACAGTATATAAGATTATATGCTTAACACTAAAGCCACATGCATTGAAACTGACTGACTGGGGCTATTATGCCGTTTATGAATGGGGCTCAGCATTACAAACCAAGATGGATTATGTTAAATCTACAAACCCGAAATTGTTCTGCGCTTTCAGTTCAGCTACAAAGCCTCATACTAAAATAAAAGTTAGAGAAAGCATTAGAAGAAAACTCTTGTATTGAGTAGAGGTTAAACACTGCCAACTGTCTTTTGAAATGGAAAAACTCTTAGAAAATGAGCTTCTTCTGGGTCTGAACAGGTGCTTGGTGAGCAAGCAACAGGGCCAGACAAGGAGGTGTCATGGAGCTGACTGTGCAGTCTACATGCATTAGTCCAGAACTCTTTTAATGCAAGTCTTGTACAAAGGAAAGAGCAGAATCTCAGGCAAAGCCATGCAGAAAGAGAAGCAGAAGGGGAAAGAACTTCCACAGGATTTTTCAGCCCAACTCATGTATACTGTACCTCCCTGGATAACACATGCTCTCAAATACTCATTCCACAAAACAAAACAAACTGGGAAATCTGTTCTATTCCAAAAGACTACTTACTGCACATAAGTAACTGCACGTGACCTACCTCCCAAGTTGAGACTACAGGGTGTGCTCCAGTCACTCCAGAACCCTGGATCATGACGATTCCTGCACCGCACTTGAACTAAGTATGAAGAATCAAGTAGTGTATTGTCGATGGCCAGTGAGGTTTCTAGAGCAATTTGAACCATCTGTTGGATTATCAGAAATCATTATTGTTGTATAATGAAACAGGAAAAAGACAGACACAGAGGGAACCAAAACAAATAGTCTAGAGAGTTGTTTTTAGGTAGCAAGTTGGGTAAAAAAAGCTTTCTTCTTTAAATTAACTGTAAATTTGAATATGGTAGAGGTTGCATACCTCTGTGGAAAACATGTTATTTCATTATGGACTGCTAATTAACAGCTGCTTTTTATTCCAGAGCCAGTTGCATGGTAGCAACAGAAAAAGCAATTCACTAATAAAAGCTATAAATATTAAACATATATGCATGTATCATGGAATTTGGGGTTTGCTGAAAGGAGAGAGCTTTGCCTTTAGGCTTTACAGAATCTAGCATTTCATCCAAAAAGAAAGATGGGAGTTTGTTTGTAAGACCCAACAGGAGACGGGGCTTTCATCATTGTGTAGTGGCTCTCCTAGTGTAACCGATGTAAAGTCCAGCCTGCCAGCTGTACCACACTCTGTTGATGTCTACCAGGGTCTGCCGGACACACCAGCTCAGGAGAAACCAGTGTGCCATGCCCAGCTCCACCAGACCAGCCATGTTGCTCAGCCTACCAGAGCCACTGCCCAAAGACAAGAAGGGTGGTAAGAAATCCTGAGTTCTGGAAGAGACCCACTGACCTGCACCACTCCATCATAAAACAGTGTGAGCAGAGCTGACTCACCTGCCAGCCATTTTGACCTGAATTTGCAGAGATCTTCACTTCATACTGAAGTGGGTATGGCATCAGCACAGGGTCAGACCAGCAGATTCTCACTTGACCTTTCTCTGTCATTTCCAGATGCAGGTTCAAAGGAGGTTCAGGCTTTACTGCGGACAAATTAATTGACAAGTTCACCACGAACCTTATTGCCAGTGACTGCTGGCAGTAATGGGTTTTTACTGATTCAGAAGTCTCTTTCATGCCTTTTCTTTAAACTCAGCTTTCAAAAGCTGCTCTACAGCTAGTGTATGACAGAATAATATTGTGTAATATCACTGGAAAAGTGCACCCTGGCACTGTTATATAGTTAGTTATCAGGACATGCTGTTTGACCTAACGTTTGCCTTAAAACTACATTAATTTCTTGCCTTGGGCCATGATTCTCCCCAGTAACCAAGCACTAACTTACCTGTTTTGCTGAAAAGAGGACTGAGGGATGGGACTGCCGAGCAAAGCAATTAGCTCAGCTCCTTAAGAGATAGGAGATAATGTCCTCATACTGTACACAAAGAATTTCTAAATATTCTCATCCCTTCTACAGTGATTATGGCTGTTAAAGAAGGTCTTCAGGAGAGCTACATTAGGGCAAAGTAAAAATGGAAGGTTTCAGAAATTTCCTGCAAGGATGGAGAGAACTCTCTGGAGAGGGAAATGGATGGGCAATTTAGAATGATGATTAGGATTACCTTCACTCTTCCTCAGAAAAAGGCATAGCTTTTAAAACAAAAGTCAGTAACTTCTACATCACACTTTTGTGACTCTTACATACAAATGATGCCTTTTCTACTGATGCCACCTATTCTATTGGTATCATCTATAAGCAAGTACTGCCCTACATTAAACAAGTATTCATAGCTTTACTTTCAAAATAATTTTTAATTGAGCTAAATCTTGGCAGAACATATACTAATATTATGCATTTTTAAAATATACTTCACTAAGCAGAACAAACTAATTATGTCTTTTTAAACACTGGCAGATGCAACTCTGAATTTTTAATTTTTTCCTGTAGTATACTTTAGAAGCAGCAGGATGATAAATGCAACCTCTCATCTTCAAAACTAGCCCGCCCAGAGACTTTTAACTTATTCTGTCTGCAAAGCACATCAGTTAGAAAGAAGTTTATAAAACTTCTATTTTTTTTCCCACAGCTCACAGAGTCCCTGCCTTTTTGAAATTTGCCAAGATCTGCAATAACTGTGCATATTGGATAGCAACACATATCAAATCCATAATGTCAGTATGGTTTTAACTCAATTAAATACAGAGGAATGTTTTCCAACTTGGAAAATGCTGGAAAGAACTGGATGGAAAGCATCAGGACAACAGAGCTGCTTGAAAGAAGAGGTAGTTTTATTTCCTAACTAACTTTAGGAACAGCCTTCTTCCCTCTCACTTTTTAATTTAAGTCCTCAGTAATGTAGACAAATAAGCTCCACCACTGCCCCAGACTCAGGCACAGAGCGGTCCTGATTAGAAATGAAAGATCAAGTATGTTGACAGCCTGGCCTTTGCTCAGTATGGTTTTGTACTAGAGCCCAGACAGGCATTAGGCGGCTAAGAAACGTGTACAGCACCACCCTGAGCAAGTGAGACAGCACCAGGAAGCCTTTTCCTGTTCTGTCTGTGCCCTCTTTCTCCAGAAGAGACATCCTGCTGCTGTTCTCCATTAGAAAAGGCTTAAAATATAGGTCAGGCTTACCTATGTCTATGGGCTTAACTGACATCAAAGGTGACCACAGAGGTGTTACACCAATCGTAATCTTCAGCCACATGATGTAAGTGTAGTTGAGTCTCGGAGAAGGCACGCAGCACTCACATTTGTCATACTCACTACAGTCACACTGAGCAACCATGACAGTCCCCTTTAGAGAGCTCGTAGATACATCTCCCAGTGAAAGCTCTGATCTACAGGGGAAAAAACAAACCATAAAACAAAACAAACCAGTATTTCTTCTATACTCTATCTCAGTAGAGGAGGTTCGTCCACCTGGATAAGGTTTATTTACCAAAAAAAAAAAAAAAAAATTAATGAAAAAGTAAAAAAGGCAGTATTGTAACCAATTGCTTTTACTTTGTTGCCTCTCCCTTTTTAAATGGTTGCTAAGTAAAGTAGTTAAGATGTTTTCATGAAAAGTATCCCCAAGGTTTGACTTTAAAACAAATGTGTTACAATACTAGATGATACCTGTAGTTTAGTCAGACTAGTTTCTGATTCCTGATGGTAACTATTACTAGATAGTGCTTAGGCACACGAAGTTAGTTTACCTTACAGTGTACTAACTGCAGCTCTCTGCCACCCCCATAGAGATTATGTTCTAATTCCTATTCATGAGGCACTGAAATAAAATCTAAATAATTTAACATTCCTTCCAGCTTCTGCTACAATTAAGCATTACAATTAATATAATAATAAAAAACAATTATTCAAGAGAAAAACAAGTTTTGGAATAACAAAAAGCTAAAGAACTCCACCATTCAGAACACATTTTAGTATTAATTTTCAACCACTTACAGTATTTGGAAAAAAAAAAAAAAAGAAAAGACACCTGTGTCCTCCAAAAGTCTTAACACTGTGCAGTTAATTCCATGATAAGGCTTTAATTATTTTTATGCCCAGCATTTTTGTCTATTAGATAGTCTGATGTTTCCTAGGAAAGCAAATTATTTACTCACACACATTGCTACTTTTGTCTTGGACAGGCTCACAGAAAGTATTTATTAAGTAACTTACTGCATTTTGCTTTTATTGCTTCTCAGAGTAAAGCTCATGGGACTATTTTTGACTGAATGTTCAGATTGAGTTTCGGGGAGGGGGGTTGCCTTTTTCTTTTCTTTCTATTAACACTCCTTCCTTGAGCGTTTAACATACACAGTTTTTGTTTACATAATCCACTGCAAAAATTGTATGGTCTGAGATAAATTTTTGAAGTTTTAAACAAATAATAGCTGCATGGGCATAATATATGTTTCATAAAAAGTTTAATTAGATTTTCTAATAATATGATTTCACAGAATCACAGAATGGTAGGGGTTGGAAGGGACCTCTGGAGATCATCTTGTCCAATCCCCCCTGCTTGAGCAGGTTCACCTAGAGCAGGGTGCACAGGACCACATCCAGGCGGGTTTTGAATATTTCCAGAGAAGGAAATGGGTAGCCTGTTCCAGTGCTCTGTCACCCTCACGGTAAAGAAGTTTTTTCTCACGTTCAGCTGGAACTTCCTGTGTTCCAATTTGTGCCCATCACCCCTTGTCCTGTCGTTGGGCACCACTGAAAAGAGTCTGGCCCCATCCTCTTGACATCCACCCTTCAGATATTTATAAGCATTGACAAGATCCCCCCTCAGCCTTCTCTTCTCCAGGCTAAACAAACCCAGGTCTCTCAGCCTTTCCTCATAAGAGAGGTGCTCCAGTCCCCTGATCATCTTTGTGGCTCTCCGCTGGACTTGCTCCAGCAGTTCCCTGTCCTCCTTGAACTGGGGAGCCCAGAACTGGACACAGTACTCCAGATGTCGCCTCAATAGGGCGGAGTGGAGGGGGAGGATAACCTCCCTCGACCTGCTGGCCACACTCCTTTTGATGCACGCCAGGATCCCGTTGGCCTTCTTGGCCACAAGGGCACAGTGCTGGCTCATGATCAGCCTGCTGTCCACCAGCACTCCCAGGTCCTTCTCAGCTTTCCAGCAGGTCAGCCCCCAACCTATACAAGTGCATGGGATTGTTCCTCCCCAGGTGCAGGACCCTACGCTTGCTCTTGTTGAATTTCATTCGGTTCCACTCAGCCCAGCTCTCCAGCCTGT